>JABYQR010000054.1:0-176725 GCA_022592445.1 Cytidiella melzeri | reverse complement strand
GCGACTGGAGCGAACAAGTCGTTTGCATAGTAATCAATACCATCGCGCTGAGAGTATCCTTGCGCAACAAGTCTTGACTTGAGTTTAGTAACTTTGCCATGTTCGTACTTAGTCTTGTAGACAAAGCGAGAACCAGTAATGTTGGCATTTGGCGGCGGGATACAGTATTCCCAAGTGCCAAGTTGTTCTAGTGTATCAACCTCAAGTTTCATAGACTTAAACCAATTGTCTTTGAGAGGGTGATTAAGTACGTCTTTGAAAGTGACAGGGTCACCAACGTCCTCAGCATAGTAAGCGTTAAACTCAGTTAAGTAGAAAGCAATGTTAGTGTCTACTTCGTCGTAGTTTAGTCCACGAGCTTTACGCGATAGTTGAGGAGTTCTGTTGGAACACCTTGGACCAGTAGGGTCAGGCTCGTCGATTTCCATTGGTTCTATATGAGGGTTGTCCTCAAGTTCAAGTTGTTTTTCAACAGTAAGTTTCTTGACATTTGGTTCTTTCTCCCCTTCAATTCGTATCGTAGAGTCAACAAATTGCAAGTTACGTTCAACTCCGACATGTTGTCCGAAGTAAACATAGTGACCTTTAGAGTGTTCAGCGAAGCCTATCCAGACTCCCCTTTTACCCTTAGATGCTAGTTTATTTGTGTGATATTCGTCGTATACAATGCACGGCTGACCGAAGACTTGAAGTCCATCAAGGTTAGCATCTGTGCCATATCGCTTAAAGTAAGGAGTTTTGTAGTTAAGTATAGTACGAGGAGAACGATTGTACACATACATCGCGTATAATGCAGCGTACCACCATAGTCGATTTGGTAAAGATGCAGTATGCAGGTTTACTCGAATCAAGTTCATAATAGTTTGATGTACACGCTCAGCAACACCGTTTTGCTGAGGAGTATCATGTACAGTAAGACGTAGTATAGTTCCTTGAGTTTTCAAGTAAGCAGTCATAGCTTTACTGGTAAAGACACCGTTGTTATCGGCTTGAAGTATCTTGACACGAATACCATATTGCGTCAAAAGTTCAGTAGAGAAGATGACCCATTGAGTATAGGCGTCATCTTTAGTAACTAGTGGTGCAAGTACTAACCATCTAGTAGCATCGTCGACGATAGTCAACCAGTATTTATGTTTACCAGTAATCGACGCTGTGGGTAGAGGCCCAAAGATGTTGATATGAAAGTGATCTCCGAAAGCTTCAGCTAACGATGAAGAACGGAGTTTAGGTACGGTATTGCGATGGATATTGTTGAGTAAACAATCCTCGCACAGAGTTTCAGTATGGTCAGTTATATGATCAGTAATGATTGACAAAGTTTGAAGTAGTTTCTTGATCATGAAGTAACTGAGATGACCGAGTTTTTTATGTAGTTCAAGTAGAGTAATGCCAGTTCTATGCACGCTTGCTAAAGAAGTCACTCGAGTTGATGATAGCGTGTATAAATCATTTGATTTTCTAACTACAGCCACACAAGTCAAGTTTTAGTCGTATATAGTACAAAGTCCATGATAGAACGTAAACCGATAATCAGAGTCGAGTTTTCCAACGCTGATTAAAGTGAAAGGTAGAGTTGAGTTGAAGTAGATGTTCTTCAGCAAGAGTTCAGTAAGCTTACCACTTTCCTGTTCCACTTCAAGTACCATGTCACCAGCGAGTTTCAAAACTAGTTGTTCTGAGTTGGCAACAGTCAGTACAATAGTTGGTACGGAGTGGACATTGAAAAGTAAGTCTTGATACGGCGTGCAGTGTATAGTTGCGCCAGTATCAAGAATGTGTATCGACTCGTCTGTTGACGAATTTGCATACAGTGGAAGTAGGGTAGGAAAAGTAGTAGTAAGCGAAGTACTTACGTGCATAGTGACGTCGGACTCAGAGAGAGCCGACACCCATGCGCTCTGGTTGCAACGAGGAGTAGTTGTCGACGGACCAGCAACAGCGGGAGTAGTGACGACAGCGGCGGCAGTGGCAGCTTTGCCCTTGGCACCAGCAGCGACGGACTTCCAAGTGATACCCTTCCTCTTCATTGCCTCCTTGGACTTCTCTGTCCAGGGCAAAGGGCAAGTAGGCGTCGTGTGGCCTGTCTTGTTGCAGTTGTAACACTTCATCTTCGAAGTGTCACAAACAGACTTCTCCTTAAAGTAAGGAGCGGCAGCCGCACGAGCGGAGGAAGTGGCTTTTGCCGGACGTTCGACATGTTTGTCGACTGCTGGCAACGCGGCAGAAGATCCACCAGCGGGCCTATTGCAAGGGACGAGGGTTGACGAACCCTTGGACTGAGAGCGGTCAAGTGGGTGAGCAAGTTGCCAACTATGGAAGTCGCGGCGAAGCTCCACGCTCAGAGAGATGGGGTTGTAGTCGTACTTCTCGCCCGCAGGAGTACGGGAACGCACACCAGCCTCGTAGCTAGCGCGAGTATGCGCATAGGCGGGGGGGATGATGCTGACAAGGGCGGAGCAGAAAATGTGTTGAGGGAATTCAATCCCCTTGGAAAGAATCTTTGAGTAAAGATTGTGTGCGTTGTCGAGTAGTTTGTCCATTTCGTGGACAGGACGGCGGAGGGAGAAGAGTTGGAAAATTTCGTTCGCGTCCGACATAGTAGAAGTCGGCTTGAAACATTCGGAGAGTTTCTCCATGAGTCTGTGGGGCGCGGTCTTGTTGAGATAGTTCGCCATCACAGAGTCTGCGATGTGTCCAGCCAGGACGTTGAAGATGGCCCGTTGGACCTCTTGAGGGATAGTTAGACCACCCCTGTAGCTGTAGAAATCGACGATGGTCGACATCACAGTATCAACGCGGAACTTCCACATCGGCCAGGTATCAGGACCCTGTGAGTTTGCCAACGTCTGCGAAGGCTTTGTGGACGTCGCTAAGCGACATAGTATACTCCACATTGTGTTTTGGAGGCACGGAAAGGAGGGATGACACCGCTCGCGCGGAGTCAGTAGGACCAGATGGCGAGGGGGAAGGTGCACGATGAGCTCTGGGCAGTTTGCCCCTTCGCCTTTCGTGCGCCTCGTCGTCGTCCATAGGATCGTTGCTACCGTCTGACAATGGTTTAGTGGGGTGACGACGGGCGAAGTTGTTGCGGAGTGTGTTGAATGGAGTGCAACGGCAATCAGAGGGGGGTGCTGAGACTTGTTGTGATGCCGTGATGCGGGCAGTGGGATGATCGACAACAGCTGAGGTAGTAGGGATGTTGGGGGCGTGGTTGGAAGGTGCAGCAGAAGGTGCAGGACCTGGGGTACCAGCGCGAGAAGCGGAAGACATTGTAGGTTGTTGGAGAGGAGTAGGAGCAGGGGGAGGAGTTGGAGTAGGAGTGAAGACGGGGGTACGTCTTCTGCGTGTAGTACGAGGGATGGTGCCTCGAAGAAAGTCGGTTTGGTGTTGTTCGCGCGTAGAACGACAAGGTTGAGGCTGATCAGTGGGATCAGAGCTCATCAACTGGTGGGCAGTGAGTGCAGAGAGTAGTATGAGTTAGGTAAAGAGCTTATCCGGGGCTCATAACCTGATAGAAGGCTATGAAAGTAGAGGAAAGTGTTGAGAGAGCAAGACTGAGAGGGATCACACAGTGGGAGTTGGGGATCAAAAGTGCGTATTGTTGCATTGATAAGAGTAAGTTATATATACGGTAACTACGGCGCTCGTACATTAAGTGTCTAATTAATATAGTCGAACAGACAGGGTATCAGGGGGACTCGCAGCTGCGGCTGTGTCACAAGTCCGTTTCAAAAAAACCGCGTTGATTTTGGCAGCCATTTCATCCATTTGCTTTTTCTGGATGTCCAGCATGTCCTTGAGAGCAGCAATCTTAGCATCCTTGTCATTGGATGCGTCTTGCTTCGGCGTAGTAGTGGTCGACGAGGTCGACAAGGTAGCAGCAACTTTTTGTCCCTTAGGGACGCCTTGAAGTCGTTTCAGGCAAACAGCCCCCCAGTGACCGGTACCACTGCAGTGGTTGCAAACTGTGTCGTCAGGATGCTTTGAGTCCCTCTTCTTGTGGTTCTCGGATCCACAAGCCGAGCAGTGCTTGCTCATCTCCTTCTTCCATTTCTGGAAGATCTCCTGCTTGCCCAGACCTGCAAAGAGCGAGTTAAACGAGGCGGAGAAACAGGAGGCGTCGATCTCCATGGTGTTGGGATCATGGAATGCTTGTTGGTGGGACTTGCCGTGTCCTGACAAGCTGTCCACCATGACCTTGCCTGTGCTGTTACGGAGGTTGGCAAGCTGGGCATCGACCACCTTACACTGATCTTTGAGTGCGTCATAGGTGGCGGCGCGTGTTTGGAAGTACGAGACGCGTTGCAAGTACTTGGTGCTCAAGCTCGACTTGAGACAATCGAAGAGGTCCTGCTGGCTCCAGCCAGTGCAAGGGGCCCAGGTCTCAAACTCGGAAGTGTGGGCGGCAAAGGTCTTATTGCCTTGCTTCATGTTGGCTATTTTTGTCTTAGCCTCTATGACAGCATCTATAGGCTCAAATTTGGCTTTGAAAGCCTCAATAAACGTATCCCAGCTGTTGCCAAAGGCTGGTTTACTACTGGCCAGCTCCTCAATATGAGGGCGAGCCCAGTCGGCAGCGTCGTCCTGCATGAACGACAGGGCGCTGGTGATGAGTTTGTGAGAATCGAAGATCCTCGCGCCATTGTTGTCCACCCGGACCTGGCCTTGCGCGTCCTGCTGGAAAAACACCTTGCCCTGGTTCTGGGCCCAGACAATGAAAGCATGCCGGAAAAGCCTTGCTTCCAACGATGTCTTTTCCTTAAAAGAGACCGGCTTCTCAACAATACTCCGTTCTCGGGACGTGTGCATTGCTGTGGCGATGGCTGGTGCCTGAGCAGCTGTCAAGGCAGCCACCTGATTGGTGAGATCCACCATTCTTTGCGTCAGGATGCCGAACATGTTTAGGATATCCTGGGCGCTCAGGTTGGCAGCTGGGGCGGCCTCGGGAGCAGTGTTCTGGTCCATGTCTTCCTTGGTGATGAGACGGAGATTGTCTTCGTTCAGAGTCTGGTGGTGCTCAGAGTAGTATTTGCTGTTGACCGCTTCTGTTGGGTCTGCCTGAGTGTACCGATTTGGGCACGGTTGTTTGTCACACACGTAGAATATGCCTTCGTAGAAGTGGTTGTCTGTGACCGTGCTCGAATCGAAGAAGTGTATATAATTTTTGCAAGATGTGGTGGGCAAAAACTGTGGACTGTCTAGATCCACTCAAAGTAGCTATCACTATTGACTACGTTAAGTTGCGCTAGAACTCCATAGTTTTTACGAAGCTGCTTGAAAGAAACTTTCCCAATTGCTTTACAACCCCAGTCCAGGAGCTGCCACTCGCAGTCTGCTGTGACGGGTGCAAGATCGTCGACTCAGTTGAGGAAACGATTAACCTTGTTGACGAGATGGAGCAAGGCACAACGATGGTCGGAGCTTGCGCGATTTAGGAGTTCTTCAAGCTCAGTGAGAGCTTGCAAGTGAGTGCGGACGGCAGTAAGTTTTGGCCTGAAGATGCCTACGAGATCAACCGGTGACAACTTCTTGAAGTCAATCAACACCGGCTTTGGTGCAGCGGGGGCGGGAGTTGGTGCAGGGAGCTTTGCTAGTTGCTCTGCAAAGGTGAGCTTGTGGGTCTGTTGCTCAGCTAAGGTGCGGTCATGCTCCTCAGCAGCTTGTTCTCCGTATGCTCGTGCAGAGGCGCGGAGTTTGTGATTTTCCTCGTATGAGGGGATGGTGAGGGTGATGCCTTTGACAGGCGGCTTCTTGGACACATACTTTGCGACAGTGACCAGGTCTTTGTCAGACCAGTGATGAGGTTGACCGCTCTTCCGCTTGTCAGCGAGAGCATCAAGGAAAGATGGTGGAAGACACCTCTTGAGCTGAGGCTCAGTGGTAGGGAGGGTCTTAGAGAAACGGGGGCGTGTGTCTTTAGGCACTAAAAATGCGCAGGGGGTAGAAACGGACAACGTAAGTGTAGCTCAACGGTATGAGGAGACCGGAGACGTACTCATCAAACAGGAATAAACTTTTTTAAATGGTGGGAGTGGGGGACCCAGGGTTTACACAACAATCTCGACCTAATGACACGGAGACAGGGCTCGACATGACAAAAAGGGACACAATGTGGATGACAACAAGGAGGTGGTGGCAGGCGTGAAGCACAATGCGTTCACCAGCTATCAAACTTATTCAGAAAGCTAGCCCAGTAAAGACCAAGTTAGTATTTGTACTACCAGCTATATAGTACAAGAGGGGGTGGCTTACCTAGCCCAGTAAAGACCAAGAGGTCAAGATGGGGGGCTAGGAGCGTACATGCAGCAGTATATATAGACTTCAGGGACCTGCGCACAGACCATGTTGAGGGCAGGCTTTGCAAGAAGCCGTGTGAACGAAGAACAAAAGAACTACCTAAAGGAGAACAATAGCTATTGTCTAGACCTTGCCAAGAACTCTACTCGTGAGAGAATCTATCTAAAAGGAGACCAACTATTGTATTCCATTCCCACACCTGTGAGAACATCCTTCCATAAAGAGAACAATAGGGAAAGAACAAAACGAGTCCATGTGAACGGTATCTATGACGTCAAACCCTAGCTATAGGCTGAGCCATGTGCTTGTAGCCATGTGGTCTTACTTAAGCTAAGTCACATGCCAGTGTGACGTAGTAGCAAGTAATGTGACTGTGTAGAGCATTTAGACCACGTGATACGGGCGCTTAATAGACGTGAAAAGGGAGTTTATGCAGAGAAGGTTGCAACTGGGTTGCAGCCCGGAGTTTTACAGATAAAAACAAGAGGTAAATTGCAAAAATTAAGGGCTAGTCGTGCCATCCACGACACATATATCTCATTTGTGTTGCGTTCTCAAGCCCTCTTGTGTTGTGCACTGCGTTTATTTTACTGCATTATTTCACTGTGTTGCATTCCTCTTTCACTGTGTCCTCCTTTTGAGCCATTGTTTACCTTCTCTATTGTGTTCCTTTCACTGCCTTGCATGTTAAAGCCAAATTTCTCTTTCACTTGGCAACTGCAATTCACTGCGTTTTCTCCTTTCCTCTCATCCCTTGCGACATCTTTCCATTGTTTCACTCAACCTTTGAGCTTCCCCCACCATTACCCTCTTGGGTGCTTTACCTCACACCTTGTAGCTCGGTGTGCATCACTGTTGTTTCTTGCACTTCACTACATACCCAATCCCCTCCTCTTGCCCCTAGTTGTAGTGCGGCTTCCACCTACCACTTGCACTTCTCACACCTCGTTGCTTTGCGCTGCATCTCGTTGCATCTTGTCCCTTTGCACCACATCTTGTTGCATCTTGTTGCCTCTTGCCGCATTGCATCACCTCTTGTTTGTGCTTAGGTGCAGCCTAGAACTCTTGGACCCACCTGCATCACATATTTACTCTGCCCCTGTTAATACTCACACATGTGATAACCTCCCTCGAGGTCTGGTGTATTTGTGCCTGGTCCCTTCGTGTTCAGGGTGTGTGTGAGTGTCTCAATGCTCTTTACAATTTCTATGCACTTGCATGCCTAGGATTAGCTTTGCTTCTTTTCTAAGTTACACATCTCATATTGATTCATGAGATTTGTTTTGAGTGCTTTGATCCCACCTTTATCATTGCCAATAGTAAATATGTCATCAAAATAGAGGATAAGCATCAAAGTCCCCCCTTGTTGTGATATATGTATACACCAGCATCAGACTCAATACGTTCAGAGCCTAAAGCTACAAGTGTATTGTGTGTTTTGATATTTCAAGTTTGTGAAGCTTGTTTCAGTCCATAAATGGCTTTCTTAAGCCACCAAACATGGTTCTCTTTTTCCCTTCTCTACAAAACCTTCTGGTTATTCCATAAAAGTTTCCTCATCCAGTTTGCCGTACAGGAATGCTGTTTTTACATCCAGTGCCTTGATTTCCCAATCCTCGAGTGCAGCTATAGCTAGTAACGTGTGTATGGATTCAAAACATGCGACTAGTAAAGAGGTTTCTTGATGATTGATTCCTTTAACTTGTGTGAAGCCTTTGGCTACAAGCGTGCTTTGTAACGGCTGTCAGAGATGACTGCAAAGACCCATTTGCATTTAACTATTTTTGTGAGGGGCCTGGTTGTTTAACAAGCTTCCAGGTGCCATTCTTCATCTGAGAGGCAATTTTGTCTTGTGCAGCAGTATATCATAAATCTCTATTGTCACTTCATATTGCTTGTTTTCAAGTCTGCGGAAATTTGTTCATTGCAAATACCGTGACATATGATGACAGTATATGTTGTAGAGATTCAAATTGACCCTCCAATTGACTCGGCAGATCAGATGGAAGATCAATGTTCAATTCCTCCAGTGTCGAAGGTGATCTAGAAGGACCAGGTACTGGATTAGACACTGTATGTGTTTTATAGGTCCTGGTACTGATGGCTTTGTTGATTCTCTTCATTTAGCTGTTTGCTCCTGTTGTCACTTTTCAACACCCTTATTGTGCGCAACTGCCTGTTCATTACACTTCAACTGAATGAAAGCCAAGCAAAGGATTTTTTCCAGCAGTTGATCTCTTCAGTTAAGACAGTGGTGGCTGCTGTACTGGTTGACGTGCGTTTGAACGTGAAAGCTGAGGCAGTGCTTGCTGCAGTCTACTGACTGGTGTTCCGCGGGTGTTACAACTGGGTGCTCTTGGCTGAGGTACAGGCTGCTGAGGAGGATTCTGCACCTCTTGCTGTCTTGGATGATTATCATCTCTGTCGTCAAGCTCATTGTGACCAGCATCATCATCCTCATCAACAAAAAGTAACTTAATATCATGTAGAGGTTGTCAATTTTTGTTGGATTGGGGGGTTTTTTTTGGAAAGAGAATTATCAAGATCAGTATGATATGGGAAAGTATTCTTGTCAAATTTTGTGTTGGTCGCTAAGACTATCCATTGTTTATCCCAGAACTGGTGGCTCTTATGACCAGGTTTTCAACAAATATCATAGGAGCTGCCTTGGCAGACAGCTTGTTTTGACAATGTTCCTTGTGTAATAAAACATATGCGTGACATTCAAATACACAAAGGCGAGAAAAATCAGATTTTTCACCTAAAGGTTTCTCAATATATGTGTGCCAATTAAGACACTGACTTGGTAAGCTGTTATGAACATATACAGCAGCCTCCATAACAACTTCCAAAAGCTGTTAGAAAGACCAGCGTGATGACACATGGCTTCTGCTTTATGAACAATTGTTTGCTGCCATTGTTCTGCTCTACCATCCTGCCGATGTGAATAAGGTGTGAATGTCTGACGTTCTATACTGTACTGATGTAGGTATTTTGAGAACCCATCATTCAAAAACTCTGTCCCTCTATCACTGTGAAACTTCTTCATCTTTTGATCAGTCTGGTTTTCTGCCCATGTTTTCCATCTCTTAAACTTGGATAATGCATGGTTTTTGTGTTTGAGGTAACATTGTTCCCCCATACCAGTAGCATCATCTAAGAGAGTCATGGCGTACTGATGAACCATAAATCAAAAGCAAAGGGAATTCAACTAAGTCCGAGTGAACCATTTCTAGTGGGGTTCCTTGGCTCGTAATCAAGAGGGTGGTTTTGGAAGTTGCTTTCCTTGACCAAGTTCACATCCGTGACAGTTGAGGATGGAATGGAGATACGCTCAGGCAATCCCTTAGTCCCTTTGTGAAGGTGCGCTTCCACAGATGTCCTAGCCTATTATGCCACAACAGGTATTTATCACAAGTCTTTATGGCTGCTACTGTATCTTGTCATTTGACTATGCACGCATTTATGTGATACATGCCTGCGTTGTCACAGTTTCCATACAGAAAATCTTTGCTGTTGTTTTGTACAACCCAGCCTTTTGCTGTGATTTGACTTGTATAGCCATTGGCCAATGCCTTACAAGGTGCAAAGAATCAAGTAACATCAAGTAAATGTGTCTGGGATATAAAGAACATTTTGAAAGGTGGCACGGCTTACTACACCATTTTTGAGCATTGATTCAATTATCACAATCCCCCTACCCAATATCTGAAGCAAGATTTTCCTTCCTGCAACCAAACATAATCTGGGTTTTACTGCAGCGGAATATTGTTCAAAGTCAGAATATTGGTTAGTGATATGGCTACTTGTGCCACTGTCAATGAGCTATTGGACAGTATCACGTTCGTGCAAGGAATAGAGTGTACCAGTGATCATTTGAAAGACTTATTTTTGAATACAGGCATAGTTTCTGCATTAACACTTTGAACTCGTGCTTTTCCTTTTCCCTTTTGATTCTTTTTCCCATTCTTGTTGTCCTGTTTCTTCTTGTTCTGCTGCTGATTTTGCTGTGCTCCAGACAACTTGTTCTTCCGAGTATTGTTATTGAAGGGTTTGATGTCCCAGTGTTCCTCAGTAGAGGAATTGGTCTTGCCACATCTGTCACATCTCTTTGAATATTTATTGAACCGTTTGACTTGAGTTATCCTCGAAGCAGAAGTGCCTGCTTTTTTAGATAGACACATAGTTTCTTGAGCTTCAATCTTAGGAATGATGTTACTCAAAGTCAAGTTTGTTAGGTCATCAATAGTGCCAATGTATGTGGATAAAGCAAGATCCTATGAAGGCGGTAGTTTTCCTAGCAACAGGAAAGCCTTCATTGTGTTGACAAGAGTGAGACCAGCAGTAGCGACATCTTTGATCATTGTCTGATACTTCTCAATCTGAGGATGTATCTCTGAATTTTCTTCTGTCTATTGTTTTCTGTTTATTGTTAGGGATTCCCCAGGAATTCCCCCAGTTTCTATTGTTCCATTGTTCCTGTTCTATTGTTCTATAGTTCTATTGTTCTAGTTCTATTGTTCTACATACCCTGATCCCTGATTGTTAGCCTGGTCCCTTATTGTTCTATTGTTACTCCATCCCCACAGTTACTCCAGTCCCTAGTGTGGGAACTTGTGCACAGACCACCCAGCCACAGTATATATAGTAGACCTTACCCTTCCTAGCTCTGCATCTTGACCTCTCTGTCATTTGCACTGCTAGGTGAGTTACTGCATGTAACTTAGTATTATCCCTATCAACTCTGTCATTTGCACTGCTAGTATCCGGCCTCTGTGCCTGCTTGCCTGCTTATCATTGACTTTGACCTTGTTGTTGTTGTTGTTGGAGATCCCTTTTCACTTCCCCCTCACATCTACTTCACCCTTGTTTAGGGTTTATCAGTCTATCAGCAGTCGCTCCGCAACATCTGCTATCTTTATATGTATATAAATTTGATGCTATTCCTGTAGATACTCTCATAATTTTGTAGCAACTATCATCTTGAAAGCAATATTAATCCAGCCTTTGCTTACCCAGAGTCATCATCCATACAACGGCACTTCACAACCAGTTGAATGGTGCTTTAACTTGCCGTGTGATGATCTCATCATTCTGTAACAGAAAGGGGGGACACCTTTGCAGAATCTGACTCTTAATAACGGCAACATTCTGCTTATTGTTCAACATGCTCTATCGTCTCAAAAGCCTCCGGAAAACATGAATAAGATGATATTCTAGCAAATGTGAAAAAAGCATAATATTGGGGTCGGTAATTGTTAGAAGGCTATGAGAGTAGAGTAGAATGTTGAGAGACTAAGACTGAGAGAGATCACACAGTGGGAGTTGGGGATCAAAGTGAGTTATCCTTATTGATCAAGTATAAAGTCTTATATATGGTAGTCACTAGTGCTCGGATCATCAGTTGATCCGTCGGAGTTTCTAGTTACAGTCGAACAGTACTCAACCCCCAATCTATTTAACACTATATTCATTTGTAAAGGTACCACACTGACAGTACTGTGCTGGCATGACCTAAGGCTCATGTCACGGTCACAAGGCCTCTGAACATTGCCATCTAAAACTTTGGTGACAGGTCACAGACCCTTGTGAACATCCGCCTGGTCATGTAACCTCAGGCACTAATGAGAGTAGCACATTTGTTTTGCCGCAGGCACCTATATGTTGATATCTTTGGACATCGATCACTCATTGCATGCTCTGAACATCCAAGATTATGAACATCTGCACAGTCATAAGCCATGAAAGTTAGCACTCTGAATGCCCCTGATAATTCAATGTCACATTTCAGGGTAACCGTCTACCCCCTAAACACCCACTTCCTTCATCTTTTTGACTTGACGTTAATCTCCCACCCAATTGTCAGCACTAATGACACTCCGCTAGGCACGGGCTGATGGCAGCACACCGAGAGCTTGGCGGGGGACTTGGGCAATTTTTGAGCTCATCAATAGCTAGTACACCTGGTAATCTGAGGCAATTACATAGCACAGTAAATATAAATAAGAGGGTACATAGTTTGGTACATAAGACTGTTACATAGTGTACAAAACTCACTGATGGCATTGTAAATCTTCCAATTCCCCTTTTCCAGTAAAGCTCTATTTATGCCTCTGTCAGGCTCTTTTTTTCTTCTGTTTGCACTGCTCACACACTCACACATGTATCATAGTATATCATGGTTACTTAGACGGCCTTCAAGACAGCCACCCTATCTCTTTTCTGGTAAAACTCTTTATACCTCTGCCAGCCTATGCTTCTGTTCACACTGCTTACACACTCATAAATGTCCTACATATGCACGGCAAGTGAGCTCGAGATGCAAGATGCAAGGAGCAAACAGGCTTGAGATATGAAATGCAAGGCTTGCAGAGGCAAACTCAAGGGGAAAACACCGGGGGTGTTGAATTCTGAGCTACTTGAGATACAAACACGCTGTGTATAAATACTACAGTCGAACCCCTCCTAACCCATACCCCTCGGGATACGCAGAAAGGTATGGGTTATCAGAGGTTATGGGATATGAGAGGTGGTGCTTAATTGAGCGCCCAGGGCTTTGTCGAATATAACCATGGACTGTGTCATAGACTACCAAATTCACAATTCTTAGATACCATAAACAGATTTTTATGGGTAGTGCTCTACTATAGCAAAGTTGAGCGCACAGGAGTTGGGCTATGCCTCGGTCATGTCGAGGTTGTTCAATGGGCGCCCTCGCAACACAAGTATTATTATTGACAATAACACCACATTAAGAGCTGATTTTGTTCCCAACAGCACTTAAAATCACTTATCATGTCTTATTTAAGAGAAAACCTACCATATCTGGGATATTCAGCCCAAAATTGTGCCATAAAAGTATGGGTTTTTGCTTTCAAAAGGTATGGATTATGGAGTATGAGGGGTTTATGGGTTTTTAGCTCGATTTCTCCGCAAACCAAGTTGGTCGAGCTTACAAAGTATGGGTCTTGAGGAGTTATGGGGTATGAGGGGTATGGGTTAAGAGGGGTTCGACTGTATTGCAAAAAGTCCACATCAAATTATAGGTCCGCGTGACAATTGAGCGGATTGATGAAGAGAGAGAGAGGCTGCTCGAGGTTCTCATATTGATGAGAACATCCGCGGGAGGTAAGGGAGCAAGTGAACAAGGGGGCTGCAAGAAAAGCAAGGGTGGCAAGAGAAAGTGGCAGTGTGCTCGAGGCTGCCCAAAAACTTGCGAGAGAACACAGACAAGAACTCCGGCGGCAAGAATCCAAAGCACAAATTGAGGCAGCACAAGCTCAAGTGCCCAAACAAGGCACAAGGGCTGAGCCATAAACAAGCTCAAGAGGCAAGCTGTAGAACCAGCTCTTGCAAGATCCTCGAGACGTCTTGCAAGGAATCTCGAGTGACAAGGAGCTCACTGTCTGTGAGAAGGGGTCCTCGTTTGAGCTTGTTGCATGTACAACAGTTTCCAGATGTATCAGCAGAAGCAAAAGCTCCATGCAGCCAACATCTCCTGAGACCATGGCATTGTCAAGATCCCAGTAGTCAAGACCATCACAACAGTAGATCACAGTGTTCTCGAGAATGTCACAGATTTTCAATGTTTCTACAAGACTTGCCTTACCAGGCAACGGTATTATTGGGAATATTTAAGCACTTGTCAAGCGCTTATCCAGCGCTTATCCGGCGTCTATTTAGGTGCTTATCCAGCGCTTATCAGGCGCTTATTCCGGCGCTTATTCTCAGTGCCTATCAATTGATGCGCCTCATGTCTCTGATGTGCTGATGCGCTCCTTTCCTTATATGTGTATCACATGATAGAACTCTCTGGAACCTTGTGGAACATGCTGGAACTATGATGTCATAGTATAGAACATTCCATTAGATGATGTCATAGTTCTTAGAACCTTCTGGAAAAGTCTAGCCTTGTCTTAGAACAAGCTAGAACAAGTCTAGCCTTGGGACTGGGTCATGGGGTCAGGTCATGGGGACCATTGCTATTGGTTGATTATTGAAGTGGCACCACTAGGGCATAGGGCATGCTTAGTAAGGTAGATTACTTTGCTTACTCATGTAGGTATTAGGGGTCTTAGGGTAGTACCTGGGGTCCTCCCCTTCATGTATATATAGAGGCACTCCTGAGGGCATATCCCCTCAGTCTTATCCACTCTGTTGAACCAGGACTACTCAGTACCCACCAGTACTTCGTTCACCACCACTCTAACTCTCTATCTCACACTATCTCCCCAAGTTTATCAACTTATCTGGTGAGTAGTAACCTTAACTGTTACAGAGAAGATTGTCTTGCTCCTCTCATGGAAGGGCACCCAGCTTCATCAACACATCCGTTGAGGCGTACTCGGTTACAATCTTTGTTGTGATGGCAATCAAGTCCTCAGGGGTCTTGCTACGCAGCTTGATGAGGTCTTGAACATTGCCGACAGCCTTTCAGAGATCCCGTACGTGGGCCATTGTCAAATGTTTTAAGGCTTCTCGTGCAGTTTCATCATAGTTGCAACAGGGTGGCTGCCCCAAAGGCCATTCAAGTAACCATGATACACTATGATACATGTGTGAGTGTGTGAGCAGTGAGAACAGAGGAAAAAAAGAGCCTGACAGAGGCATAAATATAGCTTTACTGGACAAGGGGAATTGGCAGATTTACAATGCCATCAGTGAGTTTTGTACACTATGTAACAGTCTTATATACCAAACTATGTACTCTCTTATATACTAAAATATGTACCCTCTTATTTATATTTACTGTGCTATGTAATTGCCTAAGTCCCCCTCCAAGCTCTCGGTGTGCCGCCATCAGCCCGCGCCTAGCGGAGTTTCATTAGTGCTGACAATTGGGTGGGAGATTAACCTCTTTTTTTTCAAATATATTCAGCGCGGCTTAAAACCAGAGCGCGTACGACTTATACAAGTGTGTAGAGATATGTGTTGCCTAGAAGGCATGGCTACAAAGACTCTGCAATAGGAGTAGATGTACTGTAAGAAGCACTGGCAGGATAGTGGTACAAAGTACCAAAAACTAGTCACCCTTGGCCTTACCTCCAGCCTTGCGCTTGTGAGCAGAGCTGTGAGGCATGACTTTGGTGTTGCGGGGTTGATGGTTGCGGATCCAGCTGGAGTCGCGACAATGTTGATAAAAGGAACACAAAGAAGAGTCAGCACGATGTGCTAATGTACAGTTGAAGCAGCACTCAGTTGTACCATGCAGTGCATCCGAATGGCAGCGCTCATCGTGTGCTCCCGCACACTTGGCACAGCGAGGAATGGGTGAACGACACAGGCCAGCAGGATGGCCCCACCGTTGGCAGATGGTGCAGCGAGGCACTAGTGGGTGCATATTGATGACTTCAGCTGGCTTTTGGAAGCCTGTTCCAATGGAGACTGGCACCGAAAGGAGGCGCCTGAGTGTGGTGCGCTTAGCATTGTCAATGAAGTCGACATAAAGAACGCCAAAGTGGGGAGAATTCTTGGGAACAAAGAGACGTGGAGGTCCAGCCAGTTGCACAGTCGCCCAGCTATTATTGCTTTGGAGCTGGGGAAGGAAATCGGAGGCGGAGGTGGTGGTACCATCTGCTCGAGTAAGAGGAATGCGCCGGAAGAAGACGCTGCTCTTGATCTGGTAGCGTTGAACCATGAGCGGTGTTGGAGCACATGCTACCGTAGTAAAAAATGATGAGACAACATCATCAATATCATGAGTGGGCGGAGATGAAAATGAGAGGCGGTAGCCAACAGAGTGAATCCAGCAGACTGCTTGGAGAGAGGAAAGATTGCAGGTAGGATAATTTTGCCTGCTGAAATCAAGGAAGTCCTGAAGTACCTGGGGATCAGATGGCAGCCGGGACAGGGATACAGATGCTGCATTAGGAAAGGGGATGGTGATGGAGTTGAGAGCACGCTTATTGATTTGAACGCGCTTCTTCTTGGATTTCAGTGAATGGGATTGCAGGGTGCGCGAAGCGAGTTGAATGGCTTCAGCAGGGGAGACAGACGGACAGGCCATTGCAATAGCCTCTGCGGTCTGAGTAATCTTGCGGAGGGGGGAAGGAGAGGATGCTGCTACTGCAGCACTGCATGCGGCAAGTTTAGCAGTGGGAGCAGATGGAGCCGCAGCTGCAGGAAGAGGAGGTACCACAGGTGCAGTAGCCTGGGGGAGAGAGTTGGGTTCCAAGGGCTTCCAGGCCTGGAAGAATTTGGAAAGCGCCTCGTGAACAGGGCGCCATAAAGCAAAGGCGTGGGTGGAAGGGGGCATGGACAAGGCGGCACTGACGGCTGCCCCATGTGTAGACAGGATGGCTGCTGCAGCACGGAGGGACTGGGCCAGCATGGTAATGGGTTCAATAAACAGAGTTGGGTCCTCTGGTACAGGAGCAGATGGAGAAGATGGTGCAGCAGGGAGAGGAGACTCAACTGGCGAGGATGGTGCAGACTCAACTAAGATATCTGGCACAGCCGGAGGTGGCTCGGGTAAAGGGCCAAGTGCGGGAGAAGCAGCCCTATTCATCTCCATCTGAGGAGGAGGCGGAGGCGGGCGAGGCGGAGGAGAGTCCTGAAATGCCTCCAGGATTCGGTCGATTGAGGCTGCCTCGTTGGCGGCGGCCACTCATTGTTGTGCACGTTTGCGCTTCTTGAGATTCTTGGTGCTCTTGGCCACAGGAGCAGGCTCTGGAGGCGGAGCAGTTGGAGTGGGAGGTGGAGGTGGCAAGATACCATCTGGAATGGGAATGCTATGAAGGTCGCAATAGAATGCAATGACAGACCGCGAGAGAAGATGCGAATCGTGTGATTCCGGGGCTAGTTTGAAGATCTCGACTGACCAGTCGATGAAAGATGGGGGCCTGGGAGTTTGAAGTTCCCAGCTATTGTAGATGACACTGTATGCATTGACAAATTGTGCGAGATTGTCAGCAAATTGGTGAGGATGAGAGAGGAGGGTTTTTGGGTCGACCGAGCCACGAGCGTCCAAATAACACATGGTGGTTCGAGGTCAAGAAGCGATGGGGAGATTAACCTCAAGTATCTTTTTGTGACCACCGGGCCAACTGTACATTAGGTACATCCAGGCAGCCAAAATGATAACGCCCAGCCGTATTCAACATATCTTGCTCTTTCCCCTCATTCTGCTACGATGCGAGCCCGCATAGACCAGCAATACGAGTGCTGCGGTATCGCTTTCCCCTCTAACTCTTCTCTTGTATACCTCCCTCTCGAACGAGTCACCGCAACTGTCGACATTGTAGACGGTAAAGCACATCTCTCAATCATATAAGCCTTTCCAACAGCACTGACGCTATATGCCGCCAGTCTCTGCAACTGTGAAGCTCACGCAGGAGTTTTGGCAGTATTCAGTAAACAAGGTCCGACTTGGACAGTATGTTTTTCCTGTCCCCGCTCGCGCAGCTGTCTGCGCTTTTGAAATGCGCACACAGGACGGCCAGGTAATCAACGCCGTCGCAAAGGAGAAGTTGCAGGCACGCAAAGAACACGATGCTGCGATACAACAGGGTCTAATGACTGGACTGGTGGAACATCTCACCGACGATGGTAATACACACTCACGTCCTTCCAACGATACCGACTAACACTCTACTACTAGTCTTCCAGATCTCTTTAGGTGTCCTTCCTGGACAACAATTGCTCACAACAACACTCACCGTGGGTTGTCACCCCGTATAAACACATCACGCTGATTTGTGTTCCAGTATGTGATGAATCTTATGGAAGCCGATGTCACAGATCAAGTCCGGTTTCTGTTGCCTGTCGTCGTCGGTATGCGGTACGGCGAGCCTCCTGAAGGGATGCGAACCGCAGCCATGCCTGAGCGCGTCAGCATCACGGTCAACGTCCGTATGAAAGGCACAATCAGAAGTATCATCTCCCCGAGTCACACTATTTCCACAAGCTCGCCTTCCACCGTGACGGCCCTTCAATCCGTTAGCTATCTCTCCACGGCTTTTCTTCAACAGGACTTTGTGCTCTCTATCAAAGCTGATGGTCTCGACTCCCCCCGATGTTTCGCGGAGACTCATCCTACCGGAACGACCGCCTTGCAGTTAACTATAGTACCAAAATTCAATCTCCCACCTATTCCTGTGCAGGAATATATTTTTCTTGTGGATCAAAGCGCAAGCATGAAAGGCAGTCGAATCGAGACCGCCAAAAACACCCTCATCATGCTCCTACGCTCCCTACCCAGTAGCGGTACATCGTTCAATATCTTTACCTTCAGCTCTCGCTGTGAAAACCTCTTTGAGGGCAGTGTCGTGTACTCTGAGAAGACCCTGACCCAGGCGGTTAGTGTTTCTTGACAGCAATCGCCTTGATAACCCTTTCTCAAAATGTGCTCTTGGAATATAGACTCGCTACGTCGAGAACATTCGCACTCACAGCGGCACTAGAATCCGTGATGCACTGCGCCGGGTGTTTGAAACCAGAGATATGCTCATTCCTACAGCCTGCTTTGTCCTCACGGATGGCGAGGTATGTGTAATATGCCTTGCTCAGAGCCAGCAGACATGCTCAAAATGTATGACCGCCTTTCCACTTCAAGGCACACAACATCGACGCCACTCTGCAGACGGTCTCTGACGCCGTTGCACTATCGACTTTAGGCGCACCCCTGCGAGTCTTCACGCTAGGCATTGGGAGAACAACCTCTACCGCGATGTGTGAAGGCATCGCGCGGCTAGGAAACGGCATATGTCTTATGGCGGTGGAATCAGAGAGTATTGTTGCGAAATGCTCCAAGCTGTTGCGTGCAAGTCGTACGTACGTCCTCAAAAACATCTCCATCGACTGGGGAGCACCCGTTTCCGCCTCATCCGACTTAACTACCCAGACCGACATGTTCTGCCAAGCACCAGAGCAGATTGAATCGATCTTTGCTGGCAATCGGTTTATCGTGTTCGCCCTTGTCAAGCGCAGCGACTATGTCATTCCCGATAACATCGTGATCAAGGCTCAGCGTGATGGACAAGGGGAGGTGCTGACGTTTGATATACCCGTACAACAGCTTCCTATAGTGACAGACCACAAAGCCACGCACCTCATCCACACTCTCGCCGCTCGTCGTATCATCCAAGAGCTGGACGATCGGGATAAGACCGGTGCCGTTACACACGCAAAGGAAGTCATCATTCACCTCGGGGAGCAATATCAACTCGCCAGCCGCTTCACGTCGTTCATCGCAGTTGAGAATGAGAATGGCAATAAGGTGGCCGGCGCGACGGTGGAAACGATATCCGAGTCTGTTGTCGGTAATGAAGGTGACGAAGAAGACATGGGGTGGACAATGGTCGGTGATGAAAGGTCCCCATCGCAAAACGCTCTTGCAAGGACCCTGTTTGGTGCTCGTTCCAGGGGAGTGGAACATCTAGAGTATGAGAGCCGGTCGATGCCAAGGGCCGGCGTCCCGCAAGCGCCTCAGTCCACCTCGGGGAGCGCAGCTGTCAGTAGTACCTCGGAAAGACGAAGATTAATCATGTCCAGAGTGCATTCCAGGCCTAGGCCAATCTCGTTTGAACGCAAGTTACCACCACCTACGGCCAGTGCTGGTGTCCCTTTCAATCCCGTTTCTTACGGTTCCAGTCCAACGCCTGCCGTATCCCAGAAGCGGCCAGGTACTGATACTGCTGCAGTCGCCTCCATTGACTCGCAATCCTTTAGTCGCTTCAATAAACCTCTGCCGGCGCCGCCTGCTGACTTTGCTATGGCGCCGCCTCCCGGTCTACATATGGACGCATACGCTAGGGGCCCGAGGAGCGCTGCTGCAAGTCCGTCTGCGACCTCGAGCTCGAGTCGAAGTCACTCCAGTCACCAAATCATGGCTGGGTCGCCACGAGCCTCGAGCTCGCAAGATAGTCGAGGTCTCTCTGTGCCCGCTTTTCCTTCTCGGTCTCCAGCTGACCCCAGCCTAAGCGGTATTGATGACGACACAGCGGCCCTCATCCGACTGCAGTCCTTTGACGGCTCGTTCGTGCCGACACCAGAGCTTGAAATGATCCTGGGTAGGACTGCTCTTGACGAGGGCCGCAAGTTTGGGACAGATCCCACAGTCTGGGCTACGGTGCTCGCGATAGCGTACTTGCGGAAGCATCTGGGGGCGCAGCCGGAGCTGCTGGAAGGTCTGGTGGAGAAGGCGACGGTTTTTGTCGATCAGACGCCTGGTGTGGACTTGGAGGAGCTTTTGGACGTGGCGAAGCTCTTGGTCTAGTTACGTGGAGATGTCGACGGGTTCAATGGGGTAAAATATTGGAATCATCGGAATTTTGTGTCAACAGTCAATGCTAACGGGAAATTTGTGAATATCAGGATAGACGGTTAGGTGTAGGATTAGCGAGCCCATTTGTGTGTTCCGGAATGCTTATCAGATAGCTATTTCTTTTCTTTGTTGGGGGGCGAATCAGTACACGATGGACTGCGTTAATAGAGAAAGCAAGGACAGCAGTGTTTGGATACAGGCGAACGATATCGACGACGACATACAGTATCAGGGATCCCAAAACAGAGGGAACTTCGTAGCATACAGACGCAAGCGACTTCTTTCCAGAACTTGAGATTCGTCCATCTCCTGTCGGCCAAACCAAACTCCAAAGAGGTTATTGACTCCAGGATCACGTTCAGAATAGCATCGCACTTGAGACGACCAATGCGGCCCCGACGACCATGGCCAGCACGTTACCAAGACCAACCACCGCTCCGTAGACCCCACCATTACTACTCACATTTCCCCCCGAACTCTTCCCTCCCGTCTTCCGCGTCGTAGCCGTCGCCCCACTCGCCGCCGAACTCGCGCTCCCCGTCCTGTTCATCAACGCCACGTACCCTCTGTCGGACAACGGCTGGCTCCAAAAAAAGGTAGGGTCCGTGACAAACCTGCCCCCGTCCTTTTGAGACAGATACTCTACGTACTTCGTTTCAGGGTCGCCGAGTCTGGAGGCGACGGCGGCGACGATGGGATAGAGCTCTTGTGCTTCGGTGTCATCGGTGGCTTCGGTTGACATGGCGAAAGTGAGGGCGGAAGAGATGGTGGCGCCAGAGGAGGCAGGCTTGGACCAGACGTCGAGGCCGACGAAGTCTCCGATGCGGGCTATAGTCTTCGAGAACAAGAGAGGAGGTGGGGAAGGGCAATGTCAGATGTGAGGGTGTAAGAAGAAAAGGTGGGAGCGTATGTACTATGATAGCTGCTAGATTGTAAGCGCGGTAGTGGAACGGGCGGGTGCGCGAGGATTCCAGGGGCTAGAGTCACCGTGTGAGCAAGCGCCCCTTCTTGTGGATATGTGCAAGACACACCTGGTCGCCGTTCGAAGCAATCTGGTTGAGATAAATTCTACCAAAGTACTCATTGATGGTCCCTTGAGCACCGGCAGTGTCGCCTACCATGGCCTGCAAAGCAGCCAGTTGAGTAAAGAAGTAGGAGCCGTGGTTGCTGAATATCATCAACTTGGCAATCGCGCGATACGGTGCAGAGAAAGAGGGCGTACTTTGTGGCAGCCTTCTCCTTCAAGGAGATAGGTGAGGATTGGAGCCAGCTAATATAGTTCTTGATCCAGGTGCCAAACTGCGTATCAATATCGGAAGTCCACTCAGTAGCCTTGCCGTTACGTAGGACCAAGACACCGGTGGCGATTTTGGCCATAGACTTCAAGTCTCTAGAAAGTACGTTGAAATTTGCATAGGGCGAGAGCTCACGAGAGAATGACTGACAAGACACCAACGTGATCTCCGTTCTGGCCTGCAGGTCCGCGCTGCATTTGAGCATAATTCAAGTTAGGATTCATGTACGTATCAGGATCCAAGAACCAGGCTCTGATATAGGTTGCAACGCGAGACGAGTACGTGCTTGAGCCAGTAATTGCCCAAGAGAGACCGTTGTATAGAACTGCGTTCGAGAGGCTATCGAAATCGTCGGCGTTCATGATATCGCTGTTGTCTGGGTTGAACTGTCCATCCTTGGTGACATACGGACACGTCGTCCAAACTGTCAAAAAAAAAGTCAGCATTGCGCATATGATGAAGAGATGGATCAACTCACTTTGTTGAGGCGTGAGCTCAGTTGTGTTTCCGACCGATGAACAATCGGGCCATGCGCTGACTCGGATGTGAACTGGCTGTGGTACAGGTTAATGCTCAGTCTACGTACTATGGAGCCCAACTCATGTAGTCGTGCTTGTCTCCGGACGGTGTGAGGTACGGCTTTGTTGTAACACCTAGTATTCAGGAGCCAGATCACGACTTAGCGCAACGCTGAAACATGCACAAACCTCTTACTCCAAGGTCCTCCCTGGGCAGAGTCATCTGCCCATCGAAGAATAGTCTGCTGGGAATAAACAGTCGTGTCACTAAAGTTTTTCGACAATGCATAAGTAGGATCGACGAAGACGTCGGCATAATTTGCTAGAGAATGATTATAGGTTGCAGCCATGGCCGAACGAGTGTGTGCCATGGCGAACAGCAAGAGAAGGGACGCTCGCGCGGACATGCGAAGCACTGAAGAGCCTGAGACAACGGACGTGAGGGTGAGGGAGAAAAACGCGAGCGGGTCATCGCGGTCAAGTACCAACGCCTTTATGCCGCCACAGAGTTGGCTGAGGAGGATTTCAAGTCTTGGCTGCTTGGCAGGGGCCGATTTTGCCTCGGTCGGCGTCGGGCATGGACATGCTTTGAGAGCGCTTATCCCGTAATGGAAAGCGCTGTGGTTCAGAGCTGCCAGACGGTTTCCCTTCGCTCGTTTGTGCGCGCACTCACTGTGCCCCACAGCAACGAGTGCATATCGTTCGAAGCATCCTAGTCTAGCGGGAATACTACTCGAGTTGAGTTGGAGAGGAGCGCTAAAGACTGAACAGTAGTCAGTGTAATGAGCGCACACGGGTGACAAGGATCAGAGCTTTTCTGCGTAGCTGTTCAGTTAGTCGTAACGAGAAATGTAAACGCACAGCAGCATGTCAATTTGTGACGCCCGTCCGCCAAGGTTAAAGGCGACCGAGGAGGATGCAGCACTCTTGGACAGTCAGAGGCGCGACCGTAGCCTCTATAGATAGTCCACTAAGGATGAACAGATCATGTCCAGCAGGCGATGCGAGTTTACTTGGCCTCGATAGCGACACATGGACATTCTACCAAGTAGCCGAGTCAGTAAAATATCCTGACGCTGTCATCCGATGGAAGGGGCATCAGCGAGTTTCCAATGCCATGCGTGGCACAACATGATTGTACGAGTCAGAAACAACATGCGCGTTGAGGATACGATGTTTGGGGCATGGCTCGAGTCAGCGAAAGGTCGACCATCAAACCGCAAATTCCATTTTAGTGGTAGTGATGATAGCCGCTTTGTGAGAATGTAAGGAGAACCACTCGAGGCTAACCTCAGACTCCCAAGGCTTCAATTTCGACAGCATTGTAAGAGCTTGGTTCCTTGAAAGAGCAGGTGTTCATACGCCACCCGGTGAATCGTGGGGATACTGACAGCTGCACGAGAAACTGAGAGTTTTCAGCACGCAAGAAGTTCAACACTAGTACATACCTTTGAGCATAAACTCCCTACGCGTCTTGCTTCTGCCTTTACAAGTTATCATGAAATGCACTTCACGTGAAGCTACGAACATCCAGCAATACTGGGAGAATAGCAAAAAGTCACGTATCTACCTTGCCGCTGTCTACGTGCGTAGCCAAGCCGTCTTGGCAATTTTCTTCTGTTTCTTCTGCTCTTTATACCTCTCCTATTTTGATTCGTTAGCACTGAGGTTAACATTCGACAACTTCCAAGGCTCACCAAGTCCTTCTTCGTAGGCTTCTTCCTCTTTTTACTCTCGGCTTCCTCCTTCTCCTGCGCCAGCTGCGCTTCCCACTGGCCTTGATCGAAGAACACCTCGTTCATGCGTTTCATACGCTCGTACTCAGACAGGTGCGTAGGGTCCCGTGCATCAGGACGTGCGAACGCGCCTGTCCTCGCGTTAAACTTGGCCGTGTACGAGTATGCCGCGGGATTCGTTGACGACGGGCCAGCGACTAGGCTAGGGTCTAAGAAAGCCAGAGACGGGTCGATCCCCTGTGCGGCTGCCGCCGCCTGCATCGCATGTAGCTGAGCGATAGCAGCTGAAGAGCTCGAGGACGGTTCGGAAGCTTGACTCTCTGGCTCCGCAGATCCAGATTGGCTGGCTTCAGCGGCCGAAGCTCGCTCGAGAGGATTTGACCATGTTGTTTCTTGGGTAGCAGAGTTGAAGAAGTAGTAGGCGTTATGTGCTGGAGACCAGATGGCCTGCCAGTCATTGGCAGATGCGGTATCTGGTGCACCAGTAGAGCTTGAAGGTTGAGGTTCAGAAGCCTCTCCCTCTGCCTTTGTGTCAGATGTGGAAGCATATGGCTCTGTGTTTTTGTTGTTGTTGTTGTCGTCGTGTTCAGAAGGCGCTTTTTCAGGGGATGGAGAGGCCGATTTGCTTGAAGGAGAGGGAGAGGCTGTTGTGTTGGCCATGGTTGTGGTCGTGGTCGCGGTGAGAGCTAGACGCCTTTGTCAAGTCCGAGACTCCGAGTAATGCCGCTGCAATATTCTGTTACTTTGTACTTACGCTCATACTCACCCCAAAGACCACACACAAAGCGTCCTTACTTGGCATGGAATAGCTCAAGACCGTATCCCCCAGTAAATAGACGACACTCTGCGATACAGCTTGAGCTAAGCGAGCCTGCCACCGACCATTGACACTACCGAGCCACAAAGTCTTTCAAACGCTACCGGGTTTTGTACTTATTCAAACCGGTATGACTTCGCCAGAGCATCCCAGCTACATCCCAATGCCAACGCAGCCGCTGCGCTCGGCGATGAAGAACAGTAGTTCTCGCCCGACTACACCGTCCCAGACAGCAGGATCGCCACCCCTACGGTACTCACACTCTCCACATGTCTCCTCCTCAATGTCCCCAGGCCGTTCAATCACACAAACAGCCGTATCGTTCGCACCCTCCAATCGCTCCCCGTCAGCACCTCAGTCGCCCAATGCCTCTTTGTCGGCCCTGCCTAAAGGCTACACGCCCAAGGTCGGATTCGACACGTTCGAAGACCCCCAGGCATCCATGTTTTCCTTCACTTTGCATGTGCAGAACGATGGCTACGAGCGGAGCAAGAACACCCGGGTATATTTGGTCGCTGCGAGCCCTGATGAGAGCGGGACCCAGGCGTTAGACTGGGCTTTGGACAGCCTTGTCCAGGAGGGAGACGAGCTGATAGTGTTTCGCGGCGTAGATGCCGACGACCTCAGTTCGTTACATGCTCACTACGAAGTGTTCACTAGTATGCTGCTGAGATGATTTTTGGTGTAGATAAAGAGCACACTGTGTACCGCGAAGAGGCACGCGAGCTTATGCGCCAGGTTCAGGAAAAATGTCTAGAATACGATCCTGACCGGAAGGTATGTGGTGCATACTTTCATCCTCGTTGATGCTGACGCTACTGTGGTTTTTCTTCAGCTCTCTATCATCATCGAGTTCATAGCCGGAGCAGTCCCAAACAGCATCGATCGACTGATTGCTCTGTATCGCCCGGATTCCGTCGTGGTAGGCACTCGCGGACAACGAGGAATGCTACAGGCATGGGGAGCTGCCCTCGGCGGGACTGGAATGGGAAGTGTATCCAAGTACGCCGCCCGCATCATGTCGCTGCGTCAACTCTCATTGATCATTGTCGTGCAGGTACTGTTTGAGTCATTCACCCGTGCCGATCATTGTTGTGCGTCCGGAGAGTAAAGTACGGAAGGTCCTCGCGAAGAGAAGGGCGGATCCGAAACGCGGCAAACATTTTGACGAGTGAGTTACACGCGAGTGGCCTGGATTAGAACAATATACTAAATTGTTTCACTGAAGGTTGGCGAAAGGCACTGGAGGCTCTAGCCCTCGCATGATGCGCTAGAAGGGGGCTTACGAGGGCTTTAAGAATAAAGAAGCATAAGCTCATATCTGGTTTGTGAAACGCTGTATAATCGCAAACATGTATTTTAGCTAATCAGACAGAACGAGGGCGGAATATTGAGTTGAAGGATTAGTCTCTCCCAGATCCATGATGTTTTGTATAACGAGAGCACGACTTGACCTACGAGAGGATTCTCGCTTATATAAGGGAAATACGAGGAAACTCCCAACGTATAATGGAGCGGTATTTGGTTATATATTGGGGAGACTTGCTGAGAGGGTGTTGGTGGCCACTTGCGCAATAGAAATGACTGAGCTCGAGCTCATCGATTAAATTCAGATGCCGTCAGTACAATGTCAATTTCCTTAAGCTCAAGCGAAAGGATATATCTGCGAACTCTTTTGAATACGGTCGAGCTCATCGCTATTTCGATTGACAACGAGTCGTTTCTTCTGACTTGTACCGCAGACCGTCATTGGCGAGTCCATAACTGTCCATAAGCGCCTTCGTCTTTCAGGTCGTTGCTGGTGCCACTTGTGACTGACGCGTCGAGCAACTCTAACGTCGACTACAACGAGACCGCGAACAGTACGCCAATTCATGCGTATATGTGCTAACCTATCTCGACTACCAAAAGCCGGGCCTCTCAAGTCTGTCAACGTACGTGCTCTTTCTTCCAACCCCGGTCGCACGCTCAACCAACCCCGAACACACACGAAAGTTCAGACGGACAACCCCTGGCACGCCGTACCCATACATCAGCGTCACTGGCTCTAAAGGCTCTTTGACATCTATCGACCCAACTCACGCAGCGTCAAGCCTTAGCCATCAAGAACTCCGGGCGAGATGCCCACGGGTGCACAAGAGCGCGTTCGGCCTGCGAGCAGTACCTAAAGCTACGCTGTACGTGCCGGAACCTGTTTGGCCAAACCCTCCGTACAAGCCCGCCCCTCCTCGCGGAGAAGGTGACCGGACGGTGAACATGTCGTTCATGAAGACGATCAGTGCAAAGGTGCACAAAAGTGCGGTTGTAAGGAAGAAGATTGCAACCAAGCTCAAGCTCGCCGTTCGTCTAATTGTTACTCGTGGTGCGCAGGCTGGGAAGGATGCGGAAGGGCAGTCGGTGATCGTGTTGTGCGAGGAGGACGCTGGACGGAAGTGGATTATAGACAGTGCGTTTGCAGCGACTTGTTGAGGATGTAGATTCTACTAAACCTCCTTTCAGCCTGGACGTATATATTTACTCCACAGCTGGAGGTCTATAGAATGCCCTTTCCGGATTTGCTGCAGGATCTCCGAGAAGCTTTGCAGAAAGTCAACGAGAGGGCACAACAGCTCGAAAACTCGTGGGCCCGAAGAAAGATGGCTACACCAAACAAAGAAATGTTCGGGTTGTCAGCGGCGGGAACTGCTAAAGGAATCTCTCAATGGCCTGCTGTACAAGATGTCGCCAATGATAAACAGTTGGCCAGACGAAAGAAAGAGAGCTTGGAGTTGTCAACCAGGAGAGCTCCTAGGGATAGCTCTTCTTCGCCTACCGTGCAAAGTCTCGGTACAAATGGGAGCATCGTAGCTCAGCTCTCCCTGGAGGACGAAGAGGTCGAGCAAGCCTTTAAAAGCTTAGATGCGTTGTTCTCTCCTGGGCAAGTTTCCCAGAGAGAGTCGCCTGTGTCGCCTGTGCGTACATGAGCATTGCAATTGGAGTAGTGGTGCTGACCATGCAGGTATGACAGATTAGAGCACGCCACGAAAAGAATGAATCTCATTCGCAGGAATCGCTAGGCGAACAGTGGGAGGTTAAGTGGGGGAATATGTCGGAAAATCGGAATGACAAGCCCAAGGTGGATGACAACAACGCTGAGTTTATCAGGGTTCTCGATGATCTCACCGTGGACGATGCGACTTCCCTCGCACCGACGAAGACACCACGGGGAAACTTGAAGGATGCGGATGAGGACAAAGCGACCCAAGTGCGTTCATATCTTTTCACACTTGAGTGTCTACCGTGTATTCATTTGGCCTGGCCAATCCCCGTCACGCAGTCTCGCACTGCGCCCCGATCTACAAGTAGCTTCAGGCTCTTTGAGAATAAGCCAATAGTGTTGCCACGATCGAATCGAGAACAAGGGAGCGGCAAGTCGACAGGTTGGCAGTCTCGCAACGGGCGATAATGTCTAGCTGTCCTTGTTTTCCTAGTAGCCATCGTTCACGGCGTATCTCGTCGTCATATGTGTCTCGGTAGATGCAATGCGGCGAAGTGAGGCTATGGATCAACGATGGATCATGACATTGGCTCAAGCGGTGGTGTGGGATGAATGGGCCTTGTAACGCGATAGGCATGTGTGATTCACAGGAGAGTGTTTTCGTCAGAGAATACAAGGCAGGCCAGGTGTTGCGATGGCTACGAACGAGGGAAAGCGGTAAGTTGTTTGTTGGGATCTGAGGAAGGCTGATAGCGTAGCGTCGCGGTAAGTGGACTGTTGAAGTATTCCTAGTGGCCTTGTGAGGGCAAAGTGTACCGACGGTGTGAGTGCATATGTTGAGGACGAATAAACCATGCCAGGAGGAGAGACAAGCGACTGTCCAAATCCGTCCATCCTCTTATTCCCCTCAGACATGAGGCAACTTGAGCCTCGCCCATCTGCGCTCCCTCCTTGTCCTCCAACTACTCTACATCCAACTATAAGAGACCGTCGGCTTCACCACCGTAATTCACTGCACCACCGTCCCCGACACAGACACAGCACATCTCTACCGCCTCTTTCTTCCACATCTTCATCTCTCCTAGACAGCTCAGGACACTACCCAAATACATCGCTTGACATACCCTTACATTTCCTTTAAATATGTTCCAGGTCGCCTCGCATCCAACCTCGTTCTCTCTGCCCATGGATCGCGCCTCAATGCAAACCACTCCCAACCTGCAGCTCCCTCGCAATCTCGCACGTCCTGCGTTTGCAGAGGTCGAGCGCAGTGCCATCACTGCCATCGCACCCGAACTTGGCAGTGTCCCCTTCGAATACATCAGGAACCATTTGGCTGGCCAAGCTCCTGAGTGAGTTTCTTTTTCTGTGTCGCAGACGTCCAGCAGTATCTATAACAAAATACCGTTTCATTCCAGGATGCTCGCAGCGGTGCACTTGCTCTCTATTCCGAGCTCTCTGCCCAAATCGCGCCTGCCGTCCTCTCTGGACGCGCCCGTCAGGCCGTCTTCCAACACTCCCCCGTCGTCAGCTTTCCCGACCCACCTGCTGGCTGTCTCCTCCGCAAAGTCCTCTGCTTCGACACCTGCAACTCCCACCGCCTCCTCATTCGCCGCCCAGCAAATGTCTTCCTCGTCCGCAACGTCCCCTCTGTACCCCACGCACTCGCTCGTGCTCGCCGCACACTGCACGCTCCTTCCCGCGCTTCCCCCTTCGAGGCCGTCAAACAAGGCTACCGCGGTCAACCTCCCGATCGTGCCTATCACCGTACCTGACTCGGCGACCTTTCCCCATTTGCACGCCTACCTGCACACAAAGCGCGCTGACACCCTCCTCGCCACTCTCCTGCCCTCTCTGCAACAGATGCTTCCTTCCGCCGCAAGCGCCTCTTCCAGCTCATCCCGCGGTTACGTCAGTCAGTTCACGTCGGAGAAACTCTCGCGCCTCGCACAGGCTTTGGCCTCGACCGCGTACACCCAGGCTGGTCCCCAAGGTGCTTTGCAGGGACTGATGGCACATGCCAAAGTCGTCAACAACCTGTGGAAGAACACCTGTGCGCTCGGCATTTTCGACACGGAGCTTTGGGGCGTCATGGACCTCGCTTGGGAGATCATCCTCGCTGCGCTCACCCGGATCGTCGAGTCTCAAAGGCAGTGAACAAAAGACGGGCGACGCTGTGCGTGCCTGAGTTTACTCTAATTTCCTCCTGTCGCTGGCATTCCGCTGCATTGTTCTTAAATCAAACGCAGTATGGACAAACCTCCACCTCAAAACTATTCGTTCCTCGTAATACTCGCCATCGGCCTGCTCTGTGCAGATGGATTTCCGTCTCCATTTGTCTTTTTTTCCTTCCTTGAATTATCTGTCTGTCTGCTATCAATACCCCCCCTCCACTGTATCATCTATGTCTCGTGCCCACCCCACCCACTGTATCAATTACTCTGTCCCCTTTTTCGCATTTTCTCGTGTGTTCTCCATCTTTCCTATCTACTGCGTGCTTTATATAGTTGTAGTAGTGGTCTTTTCTGACATTTAATCAAAGCCTCCTTCCTATTGTATTATCATATTGCGCATTGTCAGCCGCCGCTGCAACGCTGTAGGTGAAGGTTCCAAATATTGCCTATGCTTGCATGCACAACTATGAAGCAAGCTGTCGCAGCTTGCGGACTTGAGCAAAAAAATCTCCGTTGCATCGTAGCCCTTGGTGATTGTAATTGTCTTGCCTCGATCAGCTGTCTCGCCTGCGCCGTGCTGTCGGGAAAGCGAAGAGCAGGACCGTCGATAAATACTTACGTAAGTACCACCAATCTGAACAGTGAACATGTCGAGACAGGAAACATGGAAAGAAAAACAAGAAACGACGATGTAGTCACAACGACGACGCCAATGACCGGGGCTAGTGCCGACTGCCCATGCGGTCAATTTGAGCCTGGAGGCCTTTGGAAACCTGGATCAGAGATGGACACTCACGTTCACTTGGCAAAAAAAGACCTTACAATCTGGAATAGTATGACTGGTGGTTAGACCTCTAGATAAAAGAAGTGGAAATAAAAGCAAATTGACCTTGTCGTTACAGAGGCAGCCGTCCCGAGGACAGCAATGCCTAGTATGACGGTGACGGCGGCGGCAACTGTGTAGTTGAGGGTTGTGAAATCGTTCTGGATGTCTTGACCAGAGATGACCAACAAAATTCTTGACCTCTGCTGGCTCGCGCGACTCAACCTTGAGCGCATAGAAGAGAAAACACTTCACAGGTTGTGCTGAACGAAGTTCTTTGGGCTGGGGGCGCAGCGTTGGTAGAGCTGTGCCGCTACCAACGGCAGGAAGGCTCGGGGTAGCAGCTAGAGGTTGCTTGACTACTGGCTGCATAGAAGGGCTCTCGTTTCGATCAACCATCTCGAACGGCTGTGTGCTTGATTGGTAGCGGTCTGCCGGTGGTAGCGCAGAGTAGGGGGGTACAGCTTCATAGTAGTGTCCAGATACACTTCGAAGTTGAAGCTTGGGTATTAGATGCTTGAGTATTGAATTTCGACATGTTCGCGGGTTTAATGTAGGTGTGAGCCTCCCAATGGCTGATCAGCCGTGAGCTTGAGTATCCCCGGCGTACAAGGATTCGATCATGCCAAGTAAAAGCGGAGCACCCACCGCGGTTACATAGCCATTTGGCTTCAATACAAGCACAGTTACCAGTTCAATCTTACTCCTGCGCGTTCTTTCATTTCCAAAGATGAATGTATTCCAAGCGTGACAAATCGCAATATTAATACTCCTTCACTTCCTAGCTTTGGTCCGGCTCACCCTCGTACCAGCAGCAGCTACAGTTTCCTTCTCCACGACGTCCTCAGACGCAGCTCGAGCTTTCCCAACGCTTCGAGTCACTTTCACCTTCGCAGCCGATCTCGTCGCAGTGGCAGGCGGCTTCCCAGACAGCTGTTGCGGCTGATCGTCCTCTGGTGTGGTTTGCGGCTCAGGCGTGTTCTCTTTGTTGCCAGTGACAGGAGCACTACTGTCAGACGCACCCTTTACCGTCCCGGGCGTAGCCCTCCTTGTCGTTGAACCCAAAGTAGTCTTGCCATTGCGAGGCAAACTCGTAGCCGCAGGAACAGCAGGTTTCCGCCCGCGCAACGCTCGCGAGGCAGCAGGTTTTGTAGTCGCCGCACTCTCTTGCTTGTCCGTCAACGCCGTACTCTCGTCCTCGTCTTCTTCCTTTATTTCCATAGTGAGCTTCCCTCGAGCACTCCTCCGCACCTTCGAAGCACCGTCGCCATCCGCAGAATCATGTTCCTCTTCCTCCACCTCAGTCAAAGTGGGCGTCTTCGCTCTCCGTCGACCAGCAGTGGTCAACTTCGCCGGCGGATCCTCCGGCGTAGGCGTCGGAGTCTTCGTGCCCCTTGCCCTACGGGTATTCCTCTCCACCGTCGTCGAAGGCTCAGGAGCAGGAGACGCCGTGGCCTTCCTCGTCCGCCTAACAGGTTTCGCATGTTCAGGCTCTTCCTGCTCCGTTTCGCTTTCCGCGGCCTTGCCTCGTGCTTTACGTGCCGTTATACGCGTTGCTGCTGGAGCTGTATTCGAAAAACTCGCCTGACCTTCTTGCACAGGTGTTACGGTCGCCTTTGGCACAGGCTTGGCTGTACTGGGCGCAGTCCGTGGCGTTGTACGTCTGAGAGGAGCCTTAGAAGGTGAGGGCCTCACAATTCCTCGTCGAGCAGGGGCCTTAGGGGCGGCTTTTTCTACGTGCTCCACTGCTGCTGCTGATTCTGCCCTGCCGGCAGGAGGCTCCAACATCTCTCCCAAACCATCAAACGCAGGGGTAGCCATAATCCGCTCTTCTCGGAACAGCTCTCGCACTCCATCCATTCGAGGAGTCGCCAGCTGAGGACGCACCGCGAACATCTCCCTTACCCCTTTGAAGGAAGGCGTATTGAGGTCATCTCGTTGCAGCTGGTTATGCCCATGCGCTTCGCCCTCGCAATCTTCATCCAATTCACCCTCAGCGTCCATATCGAGGTCTTCCATATCCTGTTGAGCCTCCTCCAACGGCCGCACATTGTTTTCCTTATCGCTGACATCGTCCCCCTCTTGCTCTTGCGGCTCGTCGTCTTCCTGGCTTCCACCCACCTCGATCCGCTTGATCGGCGCGCTACTGGCTTCTGGTGCCAACAACGAGAACCCGGATCTCTTTGGGGTGAGGGCCATGCCTGTTGGGACAGACGGTCGGGGACCTATGCTCTGGCGGCGCTTCACGCCTTCGACCATTTGCTTCATGCGTGCAAGCAGAACTTGTGCGTCCTCCTCGTTCTCGAGATCTCGTTCTGCAACTATTTCTTTTTCTGGCTGCAAGCGTGAGGAAGATTCTTCGGCAGTAAAGGAAGGGGCAGGAATGGGTGTCGATCTGACGTTGACGGGAGGCTTCATTGGTGACGGGGAAGGGAAGAGTGACATGCGCCGTGAACCAGGTGTCTGTCCTCCAAAGAATGTGTCCGGAGCAGTCAACGCAGAGCGTCTCCTTTCTATGATAGCCTGTAACCCGAATAAGCGTCAGCTGGACACACAGCGGAAACAACGTGTATGACAAACCTTTCTTTCCTCCTCACTCACTTGTGGACGTTTCGACGGAGAGACTGTACCAAAATGAGCATGTGCTGACATCTCCCTGACCTCGTCGTTGTCTTCGTATTCTTCTTCCTCTTCATCGTCCTCGCCTGTCGTCGGTATAACGATGTCTTCAACCTTCCACGGCTCAACAACTCTGACTCTGCGCGGGCCGATCGTGGCGGCAGAGATTGTTGGTACGGGAGCTACAGGAGAACCATGAATGCCGCCGGGCGTGAAACCGCCGACGGAGTAGCGGACATGGCCTCTTGGTCCTACACGCGAAGCTTGGGGAGTCGTGAACTTGCCTAGTGGTCGCCGTCGAGGAGGGGATTTGATTGGGACGGTATGGATACTTCTGTGCTCACGGATCTCCTCTGGCTCGTCTTCGATGTCCATGCTCTCGTCATCGTCTGGCTCAGGCGTCGGCGTTTCCTCCGGTGTTTCTTCATCCGCCTACGACAGCACTAACGTTAGACTTTACGTATACCGTTACCGATCAAAATGTACCTCGAGATACCCTTCTGTAACCTCGTCAACCTCTTCTTGCTTCTCTGGGCTTTGTCGTAATGCCCAGCCTGTCACAAGACCTAGACCCTTCCTCCAGCCAGACAGCGGGGTGCCCATTTCCATATCATCTTCATCCTCATCAGCCTCTTGCAGCCCATCCAACGCCTGAATAGTCTCCTCAACTTCTTCCGCTTCTTGCTCCTCCTCCCTTTCCATTTCAATCTTCAAAGCTGTTCGCTGCGCAGATCTAATGAGCACAGCGCGATGTAAGGACGCGCGAGGCTGAACACGTCGCCGCTGAGGAGTTTGCTGCACCTGAGCCTGAGCGCTCTCCGGAATAGGAAACTGCACAAGGTGTTGTGTCTGTACCGGCTCGGGTTCTGGCACCTCCACAGTGACTTGCTCTAGAATCACGAGGTCTCTGTCCTCTTCAAGCACTTTTGGATGATTTGTCTCCACCAAAACAATGTCTTCGTTCTCTTCTTCGCCTTCATTGTCATCTTCGGGGATGTAAGCTCCTCGTTTGAGAGGCGAACTCTGTCTTCGGTCTGTCTTCGAGAACGGGGTCTTGATGGGAGTCTTGAGAATCCTGAGGTTTTCTCGTGGGTCTTGACTGGGTCGTGGCGTAAACACTTGTGCGCTCTGGATCATGGACATCCGGAGCGTCCGCCTCCGACGTTTCTTGTCGGGAGTCATTTCATCCGGTCGTGTTGGGGTGTCAAGCAGTGTCTGGCGCAGTTCCTTTGGCGGATAAGAGAACTGAAAAGTTTTCTTGTTGATCTCGATAGAGGAATTGTTGGGAAGAGGCACAGTGATGGGGGAGCTACCGAGTCCTGCTGTGGGAAACACGGAGCAGCCGTCTACCATGAGTCCATTCGTGCCTAGTACAACCAAGAATGCCTAGGACTAGATGAGATAGGTATGCGACCAGCGGCAGAGGTCACTTGCTTACCTTGCGTTCGCGGAAGATGAGTTTACAGTGCAGAGCACTGACTGATTCGTAGTACAGTCGAATGCTGCAAGACGGGTCTCTTCCAAAGGTGACTTCCTCGTCGTCAATAGGATAAGACGCGACGACCTTGTGTGGTTCCAACCGTTTCATGAGGCGAAGGGTCCCAAACCGTCCAACCTCGCTTGAATCCATTTTCTCGTGTAGTAGTAAACGATGTCGTAGAATTAATTGTGGGAAACCTGCATTCGACTGTCGCCGTAAGCCGTCTTCTGCGCTGACCTGGCACAGGTGGTGGTGTTGAGTTTGCCGTTGCGTTAAGCTTAGACGCTCATTTCACGACGCGGTTCAAATGTGTCACGGTCACAGTCACGAGACCGCGCTCAATTGATCCGGTCCGAATTAAAAATTACATCACGCCGCCAGAGCGTACACTCACTCACGCTGCATACTGACTACTTACGAAAGACACACCGCAGTGCTCTTTTGAGAGTTTGAACAACAGTTGCAGCCAGAGCGCGGATTGAGAGAGTCGTAGAAGCCAGTCTGCCTCCTCGCCGTTGACTTCAAAGGTAGCTCATAGATCCTGCAATGTTGGCACTCGGGGAAAGCCTAAAGGTATGGACACTCGCGTTAGTCGTTAAATGAAGAGCATACCGTCTGAGAGATCCAAACATTAGGTCTAATCGTCTCATGGCGTGTAATCTTCAGCGATGCACCGTTGTGGTCCAGCTACCACGACTGCGGCTGCAAACGTCCACGGGTCTTCTATGCGGCAGAGCAGACTGTGGCATGAGCTTGCAAAAGCAGAAGTATTTCTCTAGAGGCACGCGACCACAGTATCTGAGAACTCGAAGGCGACTCTTCCCCGTTGTTACGGGCGCCTGTCACCGTCACCGAGTCGAACCTAGTAAAGTCACTCTCGAACATGGCCCTTCGCGTTGCACAAGTCCTCACCCTCTTACCTTTCCCCACCATCTCCGGTGGTCAGCGGACTTCCACCGGCGAAACACACGAACATCATGTCCTGCGCGACGTCCACTCTCTTGTTCCTGGCTACTATTCTCCCGGCCGTTCACTCCTTCGTCAACTACGCCAACGACTTTCTAAACCCGGATTATGTCTTAGCCAAGAACTACAGCCAGACTACCATTCCCGCACAGAACACTATTCGCCAGTGGGCAGAGTCATCGAGTGCAGGGGGGCCATGGAGTGAGTCCACACTCCGTTATATCGCTTCAGCACCTCATGCCATCGCCGTGCTTCCGTAGGCGTCACGACGAAACCGTATCTAGCGCCCTCAGGAGACAGGCATGATTATATGAGTTGGGCTCCCTAGTATGTCAACCTGTTTCATGCGCTTATGGCGACGTTGCTCATCATATCCTCAGCTCCTGGCCCAACTGCACCGGTGTCGGAAACACGACAGAGCTCACGCCCCAGCAAAGTACGTCTCTCTGTACTCGGACTACCAGCCGAATAAGCGATCTCAAAGCGTCGCATAGTTTGGACCACATGCCCCTACATCACAAGGGACGGCTTGTTTAATCCAGACGCGCGTACAGTAAACAACATCGGCGATTTTGACAGCATGGCGAACGCAGTTTTGCTCAACTCCCTCGCATGGGCTATCGAAGGTGACAGCGTCTACTCCAGTCGTGTTGCGACGTACGTCCAGGCCTGGTTTCTGGACGCCGACACGTACATGAACCCAAACTTAAATTACGCGCAGATGGCGCGTGGGCCGCAAGGACAGACGGGGGCACATACCGGAATCCTGTACGTACTCAATGGCTGCTGTCTATGATGCGAGTAGGCATGTATGTTGACATCATCAAATAGAGACCTGAAGAGTATGACAAAGCTAACCAGCGGCGTGTTGATCCTCCGTGAGGGTAAAGCTGTAGAATGGACAACCTACATTGATACCCAGTTCAACAACTGGCTTAATCTATACATTGAGTGGCTTGAAACCGCTACTATTGCGCTTCAAGAGAAGAATGCTGCGAAGTAAGTTGTACAGTCTCGGTCAATCTCATGCATAATCTGGTGTTAATTGCCATGATAAAGTAATCACGGGTCTTTCTACTATAATCAACTCGCTTCCCTCCAGCTACTTGTCAACGACAACATCAGTGCACAGAGTACAATAGAGGAGTACTTCAGCGGTATCTATATGGGTCAGATTGCGGCCAATGGTGATCAGGTAAGGGTCATGCTTGTAAGACCTCGAGAACATCCCTCATTCAAGTCTCAGCCTCTCGAGTCTGCGCGCACCCGCCCATACCACTATCGCGCATATAACCTTGCCGCCATGATTGTACGTACTCACCTACCGCACAGTCTTTGATGCATCACACTCAGAAAGGAAATCATCGCTTACTCAGACCAACGCCCGCATTGGCGAATACCTCGGCATCTTCGCGTGGAACAAGACCACAACAGCAGGCGCAACCATCCAAGCCGCAGCCGACTACGCTATGACCGTCGCCCCCGGGTCCGAAGACCCGACAGAGCTCTATCCTGACATTGCGGCTGTCGCTGCCACGTACGGAGACCCGGTGAACAAGTACCGCGACTTTCTGGTCAAGGCGAACGGGAGTGCATACGTTGTCGATGCAAGCTTCTTCTGGAATCAGCCGTTTTCAGACAACGGCTTTGCTGCAGCGTTGAACCCGAACGCGATGAGTACGAGTGCAGAGAGCTGGTCAGGTGGTGGTGAAAACCGGAAAGGCCTGCGCTCCTGGCGAGCATTGGGTATGTTGTACGGCGCATGTGGTATTGTCATGGCTGTCTCATTCGTTGAGTTCTTGTGATTCGTGGGATCTCTTGTTGATTCTGAGTTTCGGCATTGTCACCGTTTTTTGTCTCGCTCTGTGGATATTCAGGCGGCTGTTGACTCCGTTCTTTCAAGTGGATACCGTCTCCTTCTAGGGCTACTATGATTGAAATTGTCGGCGTGCACATCGTACTGGTTAATATGTAAGAAATATAGCTATAGATGAACAGTCTGTTTGTACATCGCGTCTCTGAACAAAAGCTCAGCACCACAAACTCTACTCCATCAAGAGTGCCCCGGTGGTTTGTCTATTCTTCATTAGTTTGCCTCGCTCGTTAGGCCTGGAATGCGTCCATCACTAGCAGCTCCGAGTCGCGATGCCATCTCCAACATCCTTTGAAATTGTGGGTTCTCGACAGCAGAAAGCGGCTGCCAAACCACCAGCTTGAGTGCGTGGTTATCCGTAGAAGTTGTAGTGGAGACGTAGACATACCTGGTCCGTCGCGACGATCCATTCGACCAGAGCGTGTCGGAACTTCCCTCCAAAGTAAGGAATGGCGCCATCTTTCTTCAACGAGCCTTCTTGGTGCTCGTGAGGTGTTTTCTGGGTATGCTTCCCTGTGCTCTGCTCGGAGTCTAGCATCATGTCAATTTTGTTCCAGAGCATTTCGCGCTTCTTGGCGTCGTTGGGAAGTTGCGAGTCGAAGGCGTTATCAAGACACCATTTTATATACATCTCCTGGTACAAAAATATGAGAGCCCAGCTTGCATCAGATAGCACAAGAAAAACACACCCTGTGATACGACTCGATATGTCCCCGCAGCATCGTGGGTTCATTGATAATCATCTCCTGACCACTGGGCAAAAAGCGTTGATTACACTGATTCCAGATCAGAGTAGATTGCGACGCGGACGTACGCGCAGGTTTTGCATCGACGATAATCCTTTGTTTCGCCCTCGCGACCTACAATCTGTTTGATTGCGTCGAAGAATGCTAGAATATCGCACAAAGTTATGGAGTTCGGAGCCGCGATGGAATCAGGGTCGACATCTCTTGTCTCCTGTCGCTGGATATATTTCGCGCCCTCCTTGCTTTCTTCGCTTCTCCACTTGTTGGGGCCTGCGTACCCTTGCTCGTCCGAGGCGTATACATGTTCAGCATCAATTTGGGTCACTGAGAAGGCTGTATTCAGTATTCCACTGTCTCCGATGGCTTTCGACGGCTCGACTGAGCTCACGTTTGTTGCTTGCCGAAGAAGCCCTTGCAGAAAGGGACGTCGAGGTTGGCATGTTGAGGACTTGTTGCGGTTCCCTGCATTCGCGTATGTCTATTATACCGCCAGAGTGAGCTCTGGCCCACCATAGCACAATGGCGAGAGCTCCTGCGGGATCTTGAAACACAGCGAGGCCAGATCTGGGTGAATTTGCCTTGTCTACAAGCTGCAGGGCGGCTTGATGGCCAAGGTCGTGTAATTGGCGACAATAACTTACATGCGATGTGCTTGGCCAAGGCCACGGCTGTCAGTCTATACACAACCGGCCTGCTCGAGTACCACGGGCCAACGCAAGTAATGTCATGGACATACCTTCGCACACTAATACACTTCTAATTAAAATCTCGTTGACTTGACAAACCTAGTCCATCTCGATATCTCTATCTGCATACCCCCCATGGGCTCGCGGGGCGGTATCCATCGCATCCACCAACCTCTGGGTCCTTGCCTTCACCGCCTTCTTCATCTCCTTGTGTATGACCTGCCCCGCTTCGCACGCCAACTTGAAGATGTCCCCAAACCGATCCACATGTAACCTTGTCTCCATCGTTACGAGGGTGACCTTCCCGCTTTTTGGCATCACGGCTACAGTCAAGTGAGGGATGTCGTTTTCTTCTAGTGTGGTAAGGTCGAGCATGGGAGAGGAGGAGTGTACGCCGCCTGTGACGGCACACACGAGGTCGAGGAGAGGAATTCCAGCGCTGACCAGCGCAAGAGTCGTAGCATTGATGCTGGCTTGCATTAGGCCGCCGTCTTGTTGGAGTATATGCACGTATATGTCAATTCCAGAACGAGGGTACAGGGATGTTTGAACGACGGGCTCAAAGGTGGATTTGATGGCGGAGCCAAGTTCAAGAATTCGTCTGGGGAGCGATTGGGATTGGTACTCTGCAATATGAGGGAGAGGAAAGCATGGTCACGTACTTGTCGCCTCGACTCCGCTTCCGCCGTTCTCCTGTGCTGAACGGCGCGATAGACACCTCTACGTTCAACACAGCCCGGTCGTGCAACGTCTGCGACCTCATTTTTGCTTCTCTGGGTCCGAATACTGTGACTAGAACTTGCGTTAGGCCATGTGTGATCATAGCAGAACCATCTGCCGTTCCGCGATGCGAGAGGTCCATGGTGATCTCACGCAGCTCATATTGCCTTCGCCCGTCGGAGCGGTACCCATCGTCGTTGAGAATTTCTATGCGTGAGCCCTGTTGTACATAGTCAATTCTAGGTGGTTAGCCCAAGAGAATTCAAGCACTCACCATGGTATGTAAGAGCACTCTATAGAGATAGGGTGATGAATATTGGTATCATCACTAGCAGACAGCGTACGCACCTAGCGAACAGGATCTTTCAAGCACCTCAACACCGACGAGTGTCTTAAGCCTTCGACGGCGTGAGTGAATCGCATTCAGGTTGAACTTGCCGACTACCAGTGCGCCACCAAAACAGTTTACTGACTTACAATACTTACTTGACTTACGGAAAGTGATTATTTATAATTACTGATATGAGAATGGCGCGCGTTTAGGAACTGGTCTGATAGGAGACACTCAGCATGCTACGTCGATGCGCCCGCCGCCTGCACTACAGTGCACACGCACGACCAAGTCTCTACCTACCTGCAGTGAGTAATAATGTTACACAAGTACGCGAAAATCTCGCTATGGGACCTTACGACAAATCCCTTGCGCTATGTGAAGCACACAATCACGTCTGCTCAACCACACTACGTAAACCAGATTTGTGAGCGAGCGCCGCAGCATACAACACCAGCGGCAAGCCTTCATAGGCCTCATACTTACTTCGACATCGGCAAAGGCATGACTGTATGTACAGTCAACCCCGGGGACTCCTAGACCGAGGCAAGTCAGCCATTCTCCCGACTCTGCTATGCAATGACTGACATGCGATCATAGTCAGAGGTCTGTAGCGTGTCTCTTTCATCGGTATCATGAGAAAGTCTGCCAAAATGCTATAAAACGACGGCCGGGGGGTGCTGCTCTTCACCAATTCAGCACTCAACCCAGCACAATTTCTCAGCACCCGCACACACTTCCCTCACATCGTCCAAATCTCCAAGTCCAAGTCTCTCACAATGCCTGCAGTACAATCTGGAAAGATCCTAGTCTCTGGAGCTAACGGCTACATTGCTGCTTGGCTCATTCAGAAACTCCTCGACCAAGGCTACTCCGTTCGAGGTACCGTCCGTTCCACAAAGAGCCTGCCACATCTCCAGCAGCTCTTCAAGGCGTACGGCGACAAACTCGAACTCGTTATCGTGCCGGATATTACCAAGGTATGTAGTCCACGATTTACACTTGAGAGAACTGCAGTATGATTGACGAACGGCTTATCTCAGGCTGGCGCGTTTGACGAAGCGGTTCAGGGCATAGACGCAGTAGCTCACACCGCATCCCCGTTCCATCACCACGCAGAGCACCCGAAAGACATGATCGACCCCGCCGTCCTCGGTACCACCGGTATGCTAGAGAGCGTACTCCAACATGGTCATCAAGTCAAGCGGCTCATCATCCTCTCCTCCGTCGTGGCTATCGCCGAAACCTCGGGATACACCAAACCCACGGTTCTGACGGAGGAAGACTGGAACGTCAGTTCCGCCGTGAACTGCGAGACGCTAGGCAAGGACGCGTCTGTGGTGGACATGTACTGGGCGAGCAAGACGTTGGCGGAGCGCGCCGCATGGGACTTTGCGACGAAGCACAAGGGCGAGATCAAGTTTGATATCGTCGCGCTTAACCCGTCGTTCGTTCATGGGCCGTTCTTGCACGACGTTGCGAGTCCGGAAAATTTGAACACGTCTCTGCAAGGCGTGTACGACGCAATTATCAAGGGTGGCATGAGCGACGGCGAGCTTGCCGCTTTCAGGTACGCATATCGCTAAGCGTGTTGTTCACAGCTTCCTGTTTTGACGTTGTGGGTGCTCTGCAGAGGCTCGTGGGTGGACGTCCGCGATGTCGCCGACGCTCACGTTCTCTCGCTCCAGAAGGAGGAAGCCGGAGGACAGCGCATCACGATCGCTTCCGGCCCACTTGTATGGCAGCAGTGGGGTGAGCAACGCTTTCAACCATGACCACTTTGATTCCATTATTGGGCTGACGAATGATTATCGCTGCCCAGTCCATGCCGCTCACCAGATCGACAACAGTCTTCCGGCTGGCATTCCTGGTTTCGACGACGACAGCATCATGTGCCCTATCACCTTCGACACCACCAAGTCGCACAAGATTCTCGGTATTGAGTATATTGGCATTGCTCAGTCAACGAAGGATGTACTGGCGCAGTTCAAGGGGAAGGGCTGGTACTAGAGAGATCATTTGTACGATGCTGTGATCTGTGAAGCTACGTATACCCGTCTTCAATCGCGATTGTAGAACTCTGTCAGTCTGGCAAGTGCAATTATGTGAAGGGTCCTCGAACACTATGGAAAAGTGTGTAAAGGTTCGAATTGGTATGAGAGTCGGGAAAACTTTAAATACTACACTATGTAATACATAGGGCGGACGGCGTAAGAGGACTGCATGCGGTAAAGAGCAGCTGTCCATAGCAAAAAGACAAGAAGTATCATAGAAGAAGAGGTATCACAACAGCTAAGGCCCCAAGGTCCTCACGACGTGCGCAAGACGGTTACAGGTTTCAAGTGTTTAGCGGACGGTATAGAGCGAGAAAGAGGTAGGCGGCCGAGGAGTTCGATAGCTACGACAGAAACCGCAAAGAGTGTTACAGTAGCTGTAAGGGCGGAGTATTTCGTCGTCAAGCTGTCTGCGAAGAGGAATAAATTACGGAAGAGAGAGGAAGAAATAGGTGGGCGAGGAGTTCGAAAGCTGGAACAAAAACCGCAAGAGTGTTAAAGTAGCCGTGAAGGCGGAGTGTCTCGTCGTGAAGCTGTGCGTGAATGGAAATAAATTACGGAAGAGAGAGAAAGAGCAAATTGACTGAGGAAAGTTCACATCCACGCCATGACCATCGCCACCACCCCCACCGCCACACAAGCACCAAGCGTGCCTACGCTCTGACCATGTCTTGCACCAGCGGCCCCGCTCGTCTGAGCGGATTCAGATGGGACAGTACTTCCACTCAGCACAGATGTGCCAGATGAGGAGGCTGACAGAGATGCGCCTGTGACTACTGATGAAGCGGGGATAGACAAAGTCGTTCCGCTCGGGGGTGACAAGGAAGGGGAGGACGAGGTGCGGATGGTGGTGAAAGATGCAGATGAGAACGGCGAGGGAGAGCTGCTCGAGGTCGTTGAAGTTGCAGTGATAGAGGGTATCGTCAAGGAGGAAGAGGAAGCGATTATAACAGACGAGGTCTGCGAGGTTGCAGATCCAGATGAGGACGATGTAGAGCTGACGACAGTTGTCTGCGTCGCGTTGACGGTGATGGTGACGGAGACGCTTGGTGTCGCTGCGCTTGCCACTGTGGAGGGAACGGAGATGGAAGAGGTATCGCTCGGATTAGGAGAGGACAGGGAGCCTGACATCCCATTCAGTGTGAAGAAAGGAGAGTATTGGGTGTACGGATTTGAGACGTCGATGGTCGTGAAGTTGATGTAACTACACAGGGCAATGTCGTGTGAGCCCTTTTTATCATTTCAGTGTTAGAAAAAGAGCATTTGCGTACTAAGTATTAGAGTTGGGTCCTGCAGCGGAGTCGGGCTATGGATGGGAGAAAAAGCGGCGTTGAGCTACGGCACGAAGGAGGGAGGAGAAGCAACGTACCGTGAATGTCAGCGAATGTACATTAGCGACATCCACAGGCTCAATTTGCTGAACCAAGACCTGTGTCCCTTGATCAGTCCCGTGCATCCCTAATATAAGGACGACATACCCCATTCCCGTGATACAGCCCAACATAGCAAGGGCCGATAGTACTGAGGGTAGGGGACTCGCCATTATCAAGCCAGTCGACGGAGCAGGGCTTCCCGCCAGAGCAAGTGGTGCTCTGTAGAGGTGAGGTTACCTAGCAGACCACCGGACGAAGACATAGCAGTTAAATGGAAAGCTCAGGGTGAGCCTCGTGTAAGACGTACGTAGAGAGTACCCAAAACACTCGGCAAAGCCACCAAGACCAGAGCTGCATACATAGTAACAGCTTGTGCGAACATTCTTGAGTGTTTATTCTGGAATCTGTATGTTTGGTTTGGAGGTACTATATAGGAAGAGATTCAGAGTGCAGTCTCTAGAGTGGATGTTGCTGAAAAAGAACGTGAGCTGCGGGATGCGCAAGTCGTCGGTCTTAAGACCACGAGGTCGTCAAGGGCTGGAGGATATGGTTGAGGTGAGATGTGGAGCCAGCAAATATCCACAAGGCAACCTGGTCTTCAACGTTTCATAGAGCTAAATAATCGTGGGAAAAATGTCACAAAGCCGATTCGTTCGTCACGGCTGCTGGTGACACGCCCAGACTACAGTCTTGTTCAACCTCTCTCAAAGGACGGTCCAGGGTATGTGAGAGTCATGTAGTCGAGAAGGCTGTACGCTGACAGAGCGCACAGAAAGCACGACCTGCATCCAGCGATGTCTTCCGTTTCATTCGAGTTTGATCTGTCAAAGATGCGAGCAGCGCTGGAATACCTCAGCAACTGCTTCAACTGGCTTGCTAACTGCACTGAAATTGACAGACTAGAAAGGTACGGCTCACTTGTATCGTGTCGAAGCGTCTGTATTGATTTTCGCTTCATGCTCGTTGTTAGTGTCGGGCGCGAGCTGGATTTCGGAATGGCAAGTGTCAATAGTATCTCTCGGAGGTTCTCGAGTGGACTGACCTTACGATAGGTCTTGAAAACGACGCGCAGACAATTGGCAAACATCCGCTGCGCGCAGAATCGAATGGCACCGATCAATCGTCTTCCACCAGAGCTCTTGGCAGCAATTTTTGCGCACTTGGTGGACGGTATCTACCCAGTGGACTCGCATTGCCACTCCTGGCGCTACTCGTGGCCAGTCCAATCTGTCTGCAGCCACTGGAGGTGCATCACCTCGCAGACACCAGCGATGTGGAGCGATATCTTTGCTTCGTACAACACAAACGACTGGTTGATAAATCGTGATTTGAAGGAACAGAGGGCGCTCGTCTCAGCGAGCCTCGTGCGATCAGGCAGTGTTCCCCTCACCATCTGTTTCCGAGGTCAACCTGAGCAAGGAATAGACGACGAACCTCTGGTGAAGGATGTGACACTGGCTTCAGGACGTATCCGCGATCTACGTACGCTCTCTGTTCAGACCGACGTAGTGCATTCCTGGGTACAGGGGACTACTCGGTTGGAAGTACTCGTCATCGCTAAGCCCCTGGAAGTTGGACACCGTGTCGGGGCCATCGACACTTGGCACACCTTGCAACTCCCAAAACTGCGCACGCTAGTCGCGGATAGCTTTACTGGCTGGCACCATGCTTCTTTTGGTGCACTACGCCATCTCATCCTCATAGACCAGATGTTCAATGTCGAAACCCTGCATGGCCTACACGCGGTTCTGGCGTCAAGCCCGTGGCTAGAAGATCTCGTGCTGCTCGACATTAGGGAGGGAGAACGATTGGACGCAGCTTTGGACGCTTTACCTACTCTCAGCATGCCCGCTTTGAGGCGCATCTCAGTCCGACACTCCCACGCCGGCCGCACTTATCTAGCACAAGATGTTGTCGAGAAAAAGTTAGTCCTGCAAGAAGGGCATGCTAAATTCTACGACTTCAGTAAAAGATATGAACGAGTTCCCCACATCGTCGCTATGCAGAAGCTATTTGTTGGTGCTAACGGAGTCATCGTCACCACGGACCGCTGTACAAGCCTTTGCGTATCTATCGGCTTCAACGGCGCTCGTGTGCGCACACATACTACCATTGCCAGTCTTCAGTCTCCTCAATCCGTACATGAGCTCTGGCTATGGTCAACCAATTTGACGTCGTCCTTTGGCTGGACTACGGGGCTGAAGGCATTGAAAGAGGTGAAGAAGCTGGTTCTTGCCTATGACATCGCACGATGGCTCTCGTATCTCTCCCCTCTTGCGCTCTTCCCCGCGTTGGAGGAACTGGAGCTACATGGCCAGAAGCGCGAGGATGAAGAAGAAATCATTGCGTTTCTGTGGGGTCGGTTTGCGACAGGACGCTGTCCGATACAAACTTTACGCTTCGTACTCGACCCTGCGGGTGATGGCGACATCGAGATATTCACCAGCTGGAAAGACAAGATCGCGAACTTCGCGCGACTGGTTCCACGAGTTCTGTTTGAGGACTCCAAAAGACCGCCGATGCGAATGGAGCTGCCGGCGATTTGTACAACTCGTTCTCCTGTCCATTCCTATTGGCCATTGTGGGAAAAGGACATGTACAGTTATGATTGAAAAACTCTCTTCCGCTGGTCTGCGATAATACTCTAGGTACATACCCGGGCCTAGTAAGCATTTTCAGTTCGAGTCAGGAGAGCATACGACCAGACGCACTAGCTTTAGACGCTTTCCCTACGCCGGGTTTGAGGTGCAGCTCAATCTGATACGATGACCACGACATAGCAGCGTCGATTGCTGCGAGCCATTGAAGTTTACACTACAGCCGTTTGCATTATTTCGTGAAACAAGCGCATTTTTTTCGTTGTGTTTGGCCATGTTTGGCAGACCGAAAATGTGATGTGTGACAGTACGCGGGTGTTGCCGACTCAGACATGGTTCCTCTCGTTGCATGGCATCGACTCTTTACGATGTGAAAAGCACGTGCTGTGGTATGCTACAGTATTTTTCAAATTTTTCTCAAGCTGTGAATGGACCTCGATCAACGAGGCACTCACAATCGTGTCTTGCAAGTTAGTCACACTGTCACGGTTCTGGCAGTGCAAACAAGGCCAAACACAACGAAAAAAATGCGCTTGTTTCACGAAATAATGCAAACGGCTGTAAGTAAATGGCTGTAAGCCGTTACAGTGTTGTGAAAATGCTATTTTGTAGTCCGACGTTAAATACAATGCTATAATAATAATAATAATAATAATGAAGCCCCGTCACATTGTTACGCTACGCGACTGTTACTCCCCGCGTCGTCACGGTCACTAAATCACCTCGACGGCCCTTGAGAACATCCACAACATACGGCAGCACACCATGTCCTCACCTCTCAACTTCCCTAGTTCTGATTCTCCTGACGCGGAAATGCAAGATGACCAGACTTTACCCACCGTACGGAGGCCACAGCCTTTGTTTCTTGCTTCAACGCCGTCAGCAAAGGGAACTCCCTCACGAAGAGATGATGTAGGGAGTTCCCCCAGCGCAACACCTGGGCTTATGGCCAGAAGAGCGGTAGGTCTAAGTACTCCGAGGAGGAGAACACCTCTTTTTGCGCGTATGTAGCATGTTTCCATGTATGCCTTACGCGTCTCTCACCGTCTCTCACATAGCGGGCAGCTCGTCGCCTCTCCCGTTCCCCAGTTCGTCCCCTGTGAAAAATGGCGCGGCAAGAAGACAGAACGTCCCGGATTCTGATCAGCCAATGTCAGACCGAGGCTCAGAACCTCTAGAATTTCCTACGTGAGTTGCCTTATGCCGTGTTCCCGCGCCGTCTGACCAAGTCTGCAGGAGTCCAGCTGTTGCAACGCCAAAGAACCGCAGAGGAGACATCCACTCCTCTATGAACGCAACCCCAATTCCTCGACGTGTCAGACAGACAGCCAACGGGAACGACGAACTGAACTCGGACGGCGCCCACTTGAACCTGCCATCTTCTTCAGCACCTCAGCTTTCCGTCCCTGACGCTCCTTCTGATGAACCTGCGGAGATTCGCGCCATTTGGGGTACCACAGTCAATCTGGCAGAGACCATGAAGTCTTTCCGCGAATTCATGCTTGGATTCAAGCCTAAGTATCGAGTCAGCTACGACAGAGATCGTGGTGTCCGCACTCGCACTATGGCGACACCCGAGGAAGGTGAAGTCCTGATGTATGAGACGTACCTAAGGCGCATGCGCCAAACCGGAGAAAGTAATTTGAACCTGGACATGCTGAATCTAGCGGCATATCCACCGAGCAGAAAGTTGCACACGCAACTCACCAAGTATCCTCAGGAAGTCATTCCGGCGATGGATCAGGTGCTCAAGGATCTGATGCTGGAAGTTGCAGAGCAGGATCAAGTGGCAGGGATGGATGGCATGACCGGCCAAGACGGTGAAGAGGAGATTGCAGAGATAATGAGCAAGGTATACAAAATTCGACCATTCGGACTGCAATCCGTGAACATGAGAGAACTCAATCCCACTGGTGAGTGTGTACTTCGATACAGCTCTGTTATGTACTGATGAGTCGGGCTGTCCAGATACCGATAAGCTTGTTTGCATCAAAGGCCTTGTCATTCGTGCTACCCCAGTCATCCCTGATATGAAGGTCGCTTTCTTCCGGTGTCTCACCTGTAACCACACTGTTCAAGTCGAAATTGACCGCGGCAAGATCGACGAGCCAGCCCGATGTCCGAGAGATGTATGTGCATCTGTCGGCACAATATCGTTGGTGCACAACCGCTGCGAATTCGCGGACAGGCAAGTCATTCGCCTGCAAGAGACTCCAGACGCTGTACCGGATGGTCAGACACCCCATACTGTGTCGTTGAGCGTATACGACGAATTAGTGGACGTTTCGAAACCTGGAGACAGACTTATTGTCACGGGCATATTCAGAAGTGTACCGGTCCGGATCAATCCCAGGCAGAGGACTATGAAGAGTCTTTTCAAGACCTTCTTGGATGTTGTCCACGTGCGGCTTGGCTCCGATGACAGGCTCGGCTTTGATAAGACTACGAGGCCAGCTGGTGGAGACAGAATTCCAGGCGTTGGTGGCGTGGGCGAGGATGAGGAAGAAGAAAACCCGGCAGACCGCGAAAAGCGACAGACGAGGCGTGCTGAGATGGAGAATAAGTTGAGGGAGCTCAGTCAGAAGCCAGATATTTACGACCTTCTTGCAAGGTCCTTGGCGCCGTCGATCTGGGCCATGGAAGACGTGAAGAAGGGCATATTATTGCAGTTGTTCGGTGGCACGAACAAGAGCATCGCTAGGGGTGGAGGTGCTGGTGGGCCCAGATATCGTGGAGATATCAACGTACTGCTCGTTGGTGACCCTGGTGTCAGTAAATCACAGATCTTGCAGGTGAGACAAATAGAATGCAGTATTACTCTGCAAACTGAACTGAAAGTTGCGTAGTACGTCCACAAAATTGCGCCCCGCGGAGTCTATACTTCGGGCAAAGGCTCGTCCGCGGTTGGTTTGACGGCGTATGTCACTCGTGACCCCGACTCGAAACAACTCGTCTTAGAAAGGTACGCTATCTTCGAAGCGCATTCGCGGTCAGTTTTACTGAGTGCTTCTTAGTGGAGCTCTTGTGCTGAGTGACGGCGGTGTCTGTTGCATCGACGAGTTTGACAAAATGTCTGACGCGACCCGTAGCGTGCTTCACGAAGTCATGGTATGTTTTTCTCGTTTTTGTTGAATAATCGACCTCATGCTTGTATCAGGAACAACAAACAGTGTCAATCGCTAAGGCTGGCATCATTACTACTCTTAACGCACGGACGTCCATTCTCGCTGCAGCGAATCCCATAGGATCGAAATACAACAGGAACGATACCATATCCAAAAACCTTGATTTACCTCCCACGCTAATCTCACGTTTCGATCTCTTGTACCTCATCCTGGATAATGTTGACGAAGCTCTCGACCGCAAACTCGCCCAACATCTCGTCGGTTTGTATCTCGAAGATGCACCACAATCAGGCACACAGGATATCTTAGTACGCATATGCTCTTTCGCGACTAATTGCTGTACTTGACAAACTTCTCCAGGCTTTAGATGAACTATCAGCATACATCACATACGCAAGATCGCGCATCCATCCTACCATCACTGAAGACGCAGGAAATGAACTGGTGCAATGCTACGTTACCTTGCGAAAAGCCGGAGAAGACCCTCGTTCAGCAGAGAAGCGTATTACCGCTACAACAAGACAGCTTGAAAGTATGATCCGTCTGTCCGAAGCCCATGCTCGTATGCGGTTCTCGCAGTTCGTTGAACTTGAGGACGTGCGAGAGGCTTTCCGTCTCATGAGAGAGGCCATCAACACCAGCGCAAGGGACCCCACCACCGGCGAAATTGACATGGGCTTACTCGACACTGGTATCGGAAGAGCACAGCGTAGGATGCGTGGTGACATGCGTAAAGCTATTTTGGCTCTTCTTGATGGCAATGCAGGTGGGAAGGGGATCAGATGGGTCGAGGCTTACAAGTCTCTGGAGAGTCAGAGTAGCATACGAGTCACAGCTGGAGAGTTCCAGGAGGTGATCAAGGCGTTGGAGCAGGAAGGGCTAGTTAAGATTGTTGGGGAAAGAGAACGAAGAGTGATCAGACGGGCTGAAGGTGCATAAAATTGTTACTTATATCTCGTTGCTTTCGTCGTGTTGCGCTCGATGTTACTGTTTGTGTTGAATGTGTTGTATTTGACGTCTGTTTGTATCTCTATCTTGTTCAGAGCCAGATCGAAATCTAGCAACTCTGAAACATGAAGCTTGAAGCTTGTAACATACATACGTCACGTAGACTAATTTTGCTGCGCTTCAGTCTTTGAGGCAACAAACGCGCATCGCTCCCTCTCTTTCGATGGAATAGCCTCCACCGTACTCCCCGTTGTATCCGCCGTACCCTCCGTCAGCACTATCCGCTGGCTAGTCTCGGCTGAATACGTCGGCCACTCTGGTGCACGGGGCAGCTTAAACGTATTGGGATCTCCTGAGCGTACGAAGGATAGCCAGTATGCGATCAGCTCTGCAGCAAATGCGTTCTCCGAAGAATTCAAGGTCGAGAACGTCGTCGTGCCATTGAAGCTGTAAAGTCATTTCTAGAATACGGACTTGACTATTAGCGCAAGGCAGTATCTCACCCAGTGTTAGTCCCATCGAACATCATCCAGTTCTCAGACGCATGCCAGACGATGGTATTGCCGCCGGTAGGATTCGCAGTATTGTACCTGTACACGTAAGTCTTGGCGTGCTGTGAGAAGGAATCTCCCATGATTTCTGCCTAGAAATTGAAAGCTGAAGTTCTTAAAGTGTGCTTGAGGTAAAGGTTGGGGCGTACTGCACATCTAAGCTGGGATTCACCAGTAGCCACAATAACTTGCTGAGTAACCGAATCGAAGTCAGATAAAGGATAAACCTGAGCGAACTCCTCGAGGTCGGTGGCTGTAAGCTCAGGGAAGAACGCCTTCAGATCTGCAGTCATGTTTGTCCCTGAGGATAAAGTCTCGTTTGATGTGGCGCTATGTGTGATTTGAGTTTAACATATCCAACGCGAACATGACTATCACCTACCCGACAATCAGGGGAACCCGGTGCATATTACCCGCCAAAATAGACTCAGTAGGCCTGATGGGAATAGTGTTACCATCGAGTACGGGGTGATATGCGTTGAATGGTCCAGAACTGCGCTGCGTTAGCTGTCTCCTGAGCTTATGGAGGACTGTTATGTCTTACAATGGAGCATCTTGAGCGGGGGCTAGTGCACTGAGGCTTGCGTTGCGCAAGCACGACATCGTCGCCGACAGGGATCCAGAAGCGCAGCCTGCTTTTGCGGCATAGAAGTTAAACAGCGGCTGGCGACAAAAGTGAAGTCAGTATGGACTGAAATGCATCTTGCGAACGATCGAACCTCCTGCTGCTCCGGAGTGGGTAGAGGTGTACGATAAACGCTCTGAGCAATTGCCCTTGCAAATAAACCTCCGCTTTGCGGTGTGACAAGATGCAGTTCGACGGATGAGCCGCCTGCGCTTTCACCGTTGATAGTTACTTGTGCTGGATCTCCGCCGAAAGCCCTGATATGCTTTGAAACCCATTGCAGCGCTTCTCTTTGATCCAAGAGTCCGGCGTTCAGATCACCTAGGCCAGGGTCTGTCGCAAAGGCGGGATGCGATAGGAAGCCAAGAGCGTCCAGGCGGTAGTACACCGAGACAATGACGACCTCAGGGACTTGCTCAATCCACCGATCAAAGGGCCAATTGGCAGGGTTGCCGTATACATATCCTGTGCGACAATGCTGTGGGTGAGAGTACAAATTTGCATCCCATCAAGACAATCTTACCACCGCCGTGAATGTATACCAGAACAGGCACTGCAAAAACCGTCAGTGGGACTCCAGCTAAGTGCCATGTGAGAAGACGTACATTTATCGCCACTTTTAGCTGAGGAAGGCGCGTACACATTGACCTTTAGACAATCTTCGCTTCCCGCGCCACCAGCGTCACCACCTGAAACCAAGAGCTCAATGCTTCATCAAATAAGGACGAGGGTTAACTACTCACTGCCGGTAGTACCCTGCACGCAGAAATCAGGATAGGTAGTAGCATCTAGAATAGCTCCTCGCGCCTGCTGAGAAATACGTGTAGTATTTAGGGGAAGGGGAGCGCGCCATCGACGTTCGCCAACTGGAGGCTCGGCAAAAGGAAGACCAAGGAAGGCCACAGTGTTTGAATTCGAAATGTTTCCTCGATACTTCGCGTAACCCAAGTCTACTACAATTTCGGCGGTCGTGAAACTGATGAGGGAGAGAATCCCGGTAAACAAGGCAATACGCAGTATCTTGAGCATGACGGTAAGCCTTGCAATCGATGCTGCGGGGTGCTATAGGTCAGTGCGACGATTTCCTGAGCAGCGAGAGCATAAGTAGTTCGCGCTGATAAGCCAAGGTTGACTGACCTCCTTGTCTCATGTTGCGTTCAGGTCATATGAACGCAAGAAGCTTGGTAGCTTGAGCAGTTGTCGGCGCAATCGAATCAAGTTGGTAGAAGAGGTGTAGCTTGTGACCTGTTTTGTGTATGCTATGGTTTTTCCGCGTAGGTTCCCTGACCGGAAAACCGCCCCGCTGTGGGAAGCTCCTGCAAGGTATGTCCGGCGTGACACGAGATTTTTGCTTCGTCACCCGGCGGTCGCTGCTTCCAATCTATGCGAAGAATTGAAGACTGGATACGTTTCACTTGCACGGGAACTTGAGGCCCGCCGATTGTAGTAAACATCTTCCGAATGACATGGATTTTCCTATGGTTCCCATGTTAAGACGCGGCGCATGTAACGCACGAACAGAGACTAGTCATGATATCGCGTGGTTGGTATGAAACAAAAAACCTATGACATCTGCGTCATGGTTCATATGCGAGACTTGGGATAGCACACGCACCTGCCTATTCTTGAGTGATATTTGCTGATCGACAAGAGGAGCCTAAGGCACGAAGGGCTGATGCTACGTCTGCTCTATCTCGGGGGGAGACTAACATGGGGCTCCTCTAGGCGACTTCGCAGCTCGCCGACAAAGGCAGCCGCCACGGCGACCGGAGTCCTGTGGGTGTGATTCATGTTATTTAGCAACAGACAGCAGGGGTGGCTCGGCTCGCTCGCGCAATGAACGTGATCTTGAAATGTGTATTTTTGCCTGGCCACCAGCCTGAGTTAGAGAGGACTCGGACGCCTGGCGTTTGTGCTATTGCTGCTTTCTTCATTCCAAAGCTTTCAGACGTGTCTGGCTTGTATAATAATAACCTTTTAAGTATTGTTGCCCTTGAAGACACTCGCAGCCACGCAAGGCGTAGCGGAGATAGTTTCGTGGTCACGGTAAAAGATCAAGGAGTTGGGCGGCTAGAGCGTTCACAAACTTGAAGATGTCCCAGACTTCCGACCTTGATGATCCCACAAAGGTGCGCCCTTCACCCCGAACACAAATGACTTACGACTGACTACATGGTCATACAGACATGCATCTACCTTTCGAAACGGTCATCTGCAGGTAAGGTGCTGCATATGCAGCCAAATCGCCTCTTCTCACTCTGCATTTCCAGATAAACCGCGGACTAAGCGAACCAAATCTACCTCATCAGCAAACAAAACACTGGCAGAGGGCTATGGTATACAACGGGAGGCGTATGAAGTGGCTTGGGAGAGGTGCTCGGGCCGTGTTCAGGTTTGTCAGGCTGCAGCCATGCAAGTCTGTGACATTAGCCACTAACCGCATATTTGTTGCATGTATGCGTGGTCACAGGCTATATTCCGCGAATTACATACCCCAGTAGTATCTGCTGTGAAGCAAAGCATCAACGACGCGTATTCAAAAGATGTCCTCCCTGGTTTGCCCTATATTGAGCTGCCAGTGATAGCTGTGTCCGGTGAGCAGCATTCTGCATTGTTGAAAGAAGTGCGGCTCTAAATAGCTCGAAGCACCCGGCGGAGGCCATTCTGTCATCTCAGACGTAGTTGCTACACTAGAGAGAAGGAAGAAGCGTGAACCCAGCCAGGGAGGGACTAGGCAGAGGCGCAATAAAGGCAAAGATAGAATGGTCGAAGACGAAGACGACACTCGCGAAGAACATCACGTCCTAGTCACCCATTTACACCCAGCAGACTGTGTCAATATCACAAGTGCCATGAAAGCCATGATCGCTGGATTCGTGGATCGGCAAGATGCGGAGGAGGAGGAGGAGCTGCTTTTGCGATGTACGTGTGCAATCAATGCCTTTCGCCTGAGAGTAACGAAATTCTCCTGGTTTAGTACCTTATCCTGTGAAACGTAAAGCTGCGACTTCTCTGGCTTCATTCGACATCAACCTTCTCAAAGCCTGGTATCGAGCCTTGTCACGGCAGAACGGTACGCCCATGCTACTTTTACTGAAATCGCATCCTAAGAGAAACTATGGAATTAGCTACAGCTCCTCAACTGTTGATTATTCTACACGACTTTGAAGCGTTTGAGACTAGCGTGGTTCAAGACATCTTTTACATATGCAGGTCTGTGCAATGTTGTCTATGTGATTTGCACTCCTCTTATGTCGTCGCTGGCAGCAAGAATGTTGTTCATCTTCCGCTCATCTTCCTCCTCGACTCGTCTGCTCCTTCGACGATGTCTTTCATGCATACAGCTTATCCGCGCGCTATGATGGCACTTTTACGTGTTTGTGTGCACACTGCGCCGTCGGGGATAGACCTTGCCAGCACAGTCATCGAAAAAGTAGGATTTCCTCACTCAAGCTCTCGGCATATATGATGTAGTATGCTGACCTATCTCTAGACTTTTTTCGATCAGGACTTTGAGCCAGATATTGGACTGGGCTTTGGTGTACTGGATTTTCTCGCGGAATTCACGCTACGTCACACAGCATCTCTCGACGCTGTATTGACTATTTTGCAGGTCTGTTCTGCCCGCCCTGAGACATTCAGCACATGTTGACGAGTTCATATCCACAGTTATCGTATATCAAGCATTTCGAAGACCCTTTGACGACTTTCGTCCACGGGTTCGATTCTGACGCAGCGTTACGCGAAACAGCAACGCGATTGCGCCAATCATCGTCTTTTCAGCTCATCGATAACCTTCTCGTCCGTGTATGGAGCGAATGCGCCCCTGACGACCCTGCCAGAGAGATGCCGAAATATCTGAAAGACGTCGATTGGGACGACATGTCCCTAGAGACGTTGTTGTTAATACTCAATAGCGCGCGTAATGAATTCCGCCAGCAAGCCACTCGCATGCGGCTCGGCTACCAGGTCATCAGAACCGTACAAAGGTACATGCGAGCGCAGGGATACAAGACCTCTACATCTATTACTGGACACGAAGAGTCAGAGCTCAGCTTTATGAGTAGGATGGTGCGAGGAAGAGCGGGCAGGGACGTCAAGCATCTAGCGTTAATGCTCAAGTACGTTATCTCTTCTTTGTCACGGTGTCTTCATGTTGCTGACGCTGTCTATATGGTTCTTAGAAAACTACCCGATCATCAGCTAGACTCCCTGTTGGGTGAACTGTATGCACTGTTCTACGACATTCAGTCCCCTAAACTTCGGAATGACCAGGCCGATGTGCGGGGGTTCTTGGTGCAAGCTAGAAGCGATATAGCAGCGCAGACAAGCACTTCGACCAATGTACCTAACACCGCGAACAAGGCATCTGTAGTAGCACCCAGCGTGGCTGAGTGGTTTTTGTCGTATCTAGAGTACGTGCCTCCTATTTTACCTCTATCTCTCTGTCCTGCCCCACATGCTCATTTTTGCGTGCTGAGAACAGAGACCGTTTAGTAAGGACCGATCAACAACAGCCGCTGTGGGAGCTCTGGAATACCGGTTCTACACCTTTTCCCTCTGAGGTTTTGCCCTTACACTCCTTCTAGGTCGCTGACTAATTTTGCACATTGCTTATAGTTGATCAATCCGGCTCCTCGAGCAAATGTGGTCAACGCGCTTCTTCATCCCTCCGACATCTTGAAGGAACATCGGAGCCTGTTTGGTACTAACGACGACGGCGTTGTTGATGCGAAGGATGAACTACTGAAGGAGACGCCGGCGCTGTCGGAGCTGTCGGATACAAGCATCCTGTTCAGGAGATATATGGAAGCCGGGAGGCTGATCAATGTGTACGACCTGTTCGAGTCGTTTGCGGTCGCGCTAGATACGCAAAGGGAGCAGCGTAGTATTGCGGCATCGAAGCACAAAGGGAAACATAAAGCCCCTCAGGTGGACGAAGAACCTACAGAGGACGAAGACGAGAAATGGACTGCGGAGGTCCATGCACGATTCATGAGAGCTCTACACGAACTCGACTACATGGGCTTTATCAAGCATACAGGGAGAAAGGCGGATCATGTTTTGCGGACGGTGTATGATATTCCGGATTAAAGCAGTTGCATTTATTGGCAAGTTCACTTTTTGTGCCTGTGTTCGGGTCTTCACCGCTGCTCACAACTCGAGACAGTTTTTCAAGTAGTATGTCGGGATGCTATTGAACAGATCGGTTGTGTTCGAAGGCCTGATGGGGGCACTTGTGCCGAGTTTCGGAATTATGTGTCCGCTTGCCACTTGGTAAGCAACCCTTGAATTTGCGACTTTCTGATAACTCGGATATCCGACATTGAAATAGTGACCTCATGCCGCCTTGAAGGCAGGGTGTAAGCGAGCATGCACCTTTCATGCGGCTGATCGAATGGTAATTGAGGGAGCCTAGATGACTGGCATGGGATAAATCCGACTGTACTGCATGGGGACACTTCCCCAACGTCCCTGCCGACAGGAGCCGCGAAATCGGTAGGTCATACTTACCCATTACATGATGGTTAGATGAGGCTAGGTGTGCTCCACGGAACTGTTCACCCTGTCCTCTGATAGCGTGCTCAGGAGAGACGTGGCGTTTTTCAAAAGCGGGTTGTTCACGGTGCAATGATAATTATCAATCAGGGTTGCGCTAACAATTGCTGTGTAGGCGAATTGAATCCACATGAAGAATTACGGTATTTGAGCGCTCCTCGTGCAAGTTCAAGCGTTTTCCCTCACAGTGTTCATCGAAAACTAACTTTGTCGTAGGCTTGGGAAAATCATTCAAACGCTGGCTTCGTGGCGTCGCCATATCTGGTATACTGTCACCAACAGGCTTAGTTGAGCCGCGTGTTCTTCGGTCTTAATGCTCACAGGCTCCCTTCGTATGGGGAAATTATCACGGATATCTTTGCACTGGTGGCAGATACAGCGAGTCAAGCTTGAAGGTTGAAGTCTGATGGGAGCCACATTGTGCTATAGCATACACGTAAATTCCTCCTCAAAATCAGTGAAGCATCTTTCGCTTATACTGCCTCAGCTGTCTTGCTATCGATGCGAAAGGCGTTTACTGAGCATCCTATATACAGTTGCTGGACATGAGCGCACGGTATGAGACCGGCGACTGTGTCGTCGTACATAAGAAAACGCGGGTAAAGAAGCATTGAGAAGGTTCGAACGGTCACGGCACGGCGAGAGCAAGATGCAAATTGTATTGCTCAGCTGCGCTGGAACACAGATGACAAAGCGACAGCGCGTCTCGCGGTTGATAACGTTGATGGCCCAGCAGGACCAACTATCACGCACAACTGACCACAACACCGTCTAGCGCCCCTAATTAGGAACAGAATCATACACCTTCTCATTGCCCACTTTTCCATGACAAATCCAGAGACAAGTATGTGAACAGTAAGCTGATGTCTAGAAACGTATAAATAGTGAGCTGATACACTCACAAACTGCCAGGTCTCTCAACAGCTCTGCATTCCACAGCTCATCTCAACAACCACACCGATATTCCAACCACAATGTCTGCATCCAAACTCTTTACCCCCATCCGAGTTGGCGATATCTCCCTCCAGCATCGAGTCGTGCTCGCTCCCCTCACTCGCTTCAGAGCACAGAAGAACCACGCCCACAGCAAACTCGGCTTGGACTACTACCGTCAGAGAGCGAGCTCTCCCGGAACGCTTCTAATAACAGAGGCGACGTTCATCGCTCCACAGGCTGCTGGCTACGACAACGCACCAGGTGTGTGGAGCGATGAGCAGCTAGTTGCTTGGAAGGAGGTACGTGCTTTCTACTACTCTGATATGTGGTATTCGATATTAACTCCTGTCCACGAAATCAACTCAGATAGTCGACACTGTCCACGCGAAAGGATCGTTCATCTATCTGCAGCTTTGGGCGGTCGGCCGCCAGGGCGTGCCATCAATTCTAGAGAGAGACGGCCCATACCCGTATGTTTCTGCCTCGGATGTCTTGCTCAGTGGCAGGGACGTTGCACCGCGTCCTCTGACCGTCGAAGGTACTGCACCCAGCTACGCTCCCGAAATTGTATCGTTGCTCACAACTCTTATTCCTCACCTTGTCAGAGATCAAGCAATACGTTCAATGGTTTGCCACAGGAGCATTCAATGCCGTGCACAAAGCAGGATTCGATGGCGTCGAAATTCATGGCGCCAACAGCTACTTGTTGGATCAGTTCCTCCAGGACGTCAGCAACAAGCGTACGGATGAATACGGCGGGTCGATCGAGAACAGGGCCAGGTTTACGCTGGAGATTGTTGACGCTGTCGTGAAGGCCGTTGGTGCAGAGAAGACTGCGATCAGGCTGAGCCCATGGTCGACCTACGGCGGTATGTCCTTTTCCCTTGTGTCAATGCCACACAAGTTTCCTGACGGTTGATATTCGCTGGTGTCTAGACATGCGCATGAAGGATCCCGTCCCGACGTTCACTTACCTTGTCCAGCAACTTGTCAACAACCACCCGAACCTCTCTTACATCCACGTTATTGAACCACGAGTCACCGGTGACTCTGATCAGGAAGTCAACAATCGAGAGGTACATTCTTCGCGTGTCGCATTCGAGTACAAAGGCACTGAATCTATCTCTCCTCTTACAGTCGAACGACTTTATCCGTAAGATTTGGGCTCCTCGTCCACTGATCAGCGCCGGTGGTTTCCACCGCGAACTGGCTTTGAAGACATCGGAGAAGCACGATAACGAGCTGATTGCTTTTGGTAGACACTTCCTTGCAAACGTAAGTACCTCTCATGTGATGACAAGAGATTGTTACGTACTCACACATTGCCTCTTCTGCAGCCGGACCTCGTTTTGCGCCTCAAGAAGGACCTGCCTTTGACAAAGTCTGACCGCAGCACTTTTTACGTCGCTGAATCGGCCAAGGGTTATACGGACTATCCGTTTGCACCAGAAAACGTAGATGAGCTAGCCGTGAACTAGAGCCCTCGGGAATCACCATGTTCTAGAGGTAGGGGACCGTAAAGTCAACTGTGAACTCGAAATATTTTTTAGACCAGTTGTAGACCAGTTGTATCGCTAAAGCATCAAGTCCGTGAATAACTATGCCATGTCTTCATTACTCCAAACCTCCGAATGCAGTGTGCGAACAAATGTCAGTCAGTGGAAAATACATATTTTCGATGCCAAAATTCTTGCGTGTACTCTCCAAATTGCATGAACACTCCGTCCAGACACATGGCCGCTCTATAATACTCTTACACTATCAAAACAAACCACCACCCGGTCCATCCTCGAAAAAACCTTAGCGAACAACAAAACAGCCCTTTTCACGCCGCGCCCTTCTCCTTCTGCTTCGCGATCTCCCTCGCCTCGTCATCGCTCACCAACCTCCCCTCCAACACCTTCGCAGTCTCCTCCGCGATCGCCCTGACCGCTTCCCTGTCCTGGCCGATCAGCGAGACGTACACGCCGTGCGATAGCAAGGGGTACGAGCCGACGCGGATTCCGTCGCCTTTCGTGCGTGCTTGAAGCTCTGTGAGGAATGGCGCGATGGAAGACTCTGGTTGTCTTGTTGTATGATTTTGTGCGTGAGGACATGTTATAGGGTCTCGTGAGAGGAGCAGAAAAAAGGGACGTACGATGTGAAGACCTGTTGTCGGAAGGGACGTTCGTGGGGAGGGGGGAGGGGTAGGTAGGGCGTTAGCCCGTCGAGCATCCTTTGGAATAGCCTCGGTATGCCGGGGAAGACGCAGAGTTTACCTTCCAATCGTATCACAGGCTGATCATCGTGCACAGTCATGAATATCGAGCAAGGCTGTACCGGACACCTGAAAACTGTTGTGGGCACTCACCACCCAGATCTCGCCCTCAGTATAGAGCACCTCAGCTTGGGCGGGAAAGAGCGCCATGCGCTCTCGAGCTCTTCGCTGCTCGGCTGTCTGCTTCACTATTCCTGGTCGGTTCCGTGTCATCTCTCCCATGCGGCGCAGTGTTTCTGCGTGATGTACTAGGGGCTGGTTGAAGGCTTTGGCTAACGATGCGTATGTAATATCTAGAGTGACAAGACACGAATGAGGAGTGTGGCTATTTAGTTGTATTGCGTTTGTGTATCGACAGCTTTGACTTACCATCGTGTGTAGGACCAATCCCTCCGGACGTGATCACGAAATCATAGTTCTTGACCATCCGCCTGCTTGCCTCGACGCTATTCATTGCCAGTGAGAGGTACGTAGTAAATGGCTGTGGTGAAATAGCCTCATGCAGCGGAAAATACACACATTTCGTCCTCATCGTCGGCAATGACCTCAATACGTTTTCTGTCTCCTCAGCATCAGCACCGGTTTCGTTTTTGCGAACTCCCATTCCGACTCCCACAACTACCACATAGTAGCCGCGCGGGGGCTGAGCGGGTCTGGCGCAGTGGGAAAGCCAACTCACAGTTCAACACCCTGCTCAAAGCAGTACCTCGCAAAGTAGTTCGAGTTCCTGTCCAGAGTCTTCCCGTTCAGAATCTCGTCCCTTTAATCCCAGCCACCGAGACGACCATTGTTGCAAGCAACAAGGATGGACAAAAATACAGACATAAGAAGCAAGCGTCAGTAACGTCTTCACAAGAAGATAGCAGCAGTGTGCTCAAACACATACCCAATGATCAATGCCGCCGCCGTCTTGATGTAACGTCCCTCCCCTAGTGGGTTCTGTGGCACGTCCGACACGGGAAAGTTATGCAGCACATTTGGCTGGTCTGCAGATGCTGTGCCAGTAGTAGTGGGAGCTGCTGCTCCGGTGGTCTGATTATTGGTTGTCGTAGACATGGCTGGCCGCGCAAAACGAAACAGAGGAGGTGTCACTCGTGAACGAGGGAAATGTTGTGCGAGAGAGAGCAGACGTGCAGTGGCTCGACCAGTACTTGCTGGCATGGGAGTGTAAGTCGTGGGTGTATTTTGGAAATGGTCTCTGTGAAGAATATCCACAAGTGGCCACTAGTAATACCCTCATTTAAGCTCGATGTCATGCCATACGCATTCCACGCAAACACATGAATTACACGGGTATAATTTCTGAGTTCCGTGTTTAAAAGAATGTAAGCTAAGGCCAGATACATGTCACGGTCGTAAGTATCTTCGTGAGTAGCGCAAAGGCGATCTAGGAGCTACGTACGCGTACAGCGTCTTACGAGCTGAAAGGACCATAGGTCGGAAGGTTACCACGAACCCAGAATGAGAGAACACCGAATCATTAACCAGAACGAATTTGGGGCGGACAGTAGATGAGCGAGATAAAATCAAAGGCAGACGATAGCGGTAATTAGAGCGCAATGGAATGATAATTCACGGGCGCACGACAGTAACAGCACCCAACCTTCTACTCGTGAGATGCTCTACAGCATCATGGAACCAACGAGAGAAGCAACAGCAGCAACAAGGCCGGCGCTGGTGAAGAGGGCACTGGCGCCATTGGAAGAGGTGGCGGCCTTGGCCGAAGCAGAGCCGGAAGCAGCAGCCGAAGAGTGCGAGGCTGCCGAGCTGGGGGTGGTGGCGGCAGCTGAGGTCTTGGTTGCGACGACGGAGGTTGCAACGACGGACGCAACGCTCGCGCTACCGCTTGCGCCGGCGGCCGTGCCATCGGCGATCTGCTGAATGGTCGAGTTGAAGTTACCGTTCATGTTGCTCAGGCTGCAAAGTGCGATACCGTCAGTGCCATATATATCCAGTAACAATCACGCACTACTTACGCAAACTTGGCGGAGAAGGCCTCGCAGGGGTAGTGCATGGTGGAGTTATCTGTGCAGCTGTTCGAGGTGAAGCGGACGAAGCTACAAGCAAAGGTTAGCAGGCATTGATAAGAGTACATACGAGCCACATACTAGACGTTTGAACTGGGCCCGAAAGATCCATCCACGGTCCAGTTGATTTGGGCGGTCGTAGCTACGTTGACGTTGTCGGCAATGTGGAACACCTCAGCCTAAATATGTATTGTGTAAAACCAATAGGGGCTACTGAGATGCGTAGGTCATAACATACCTGAGTGGTTGTTCCACCAACGAAAATACCAACTGCGGAAGGACCAAAGGCACTGAGCAAGGGGGCGACGTTGTCATCAGTCCATGCGATTGTGACTTGCTGACCGGCAGCCCAGGTCGTTGTGGCGACTGGGGCAGTCATCTGAGGATGGGAAGAGCTCAGAGAGTCTGGTCGCTGCGCAAGAAAAGTAACAAATCCAACATACAGAAACAGTCGCAAAAGCGGAGGGAGCCAGAACGGCGAGAGCAACGAGTGCAGCGAACATGTTTAGTGAAGCTTTTCTTGTGCGAAGAAAGGAATGTGGTTTGTAGAGAATGAAAGGTGCGCTTGTGAGCGACGAGGTCGTTGACGACAAGAGTGGTTTGGGGTTGAAGAGCGAAAAGCGAGCGCTCGACAGGATCAGTCGGGTTTTATAGTGTGATCAGGCGGAGTCTCATTCTCATCACTGTTTTGTTCCTGGCCCATACATACGTATAGCGCTGTTAACTCCTTTCCCCTCCGCAAGCCACCAGTCTGGTAGTCTTCAGAGGTAACGAAAGGTATACGGTAGCTTTCATTACTTTCTGACGAGTACGGGCGAGGTTGTGCAGAGAAACGTGAGCAGCCTCACTGAGTGCAACGTTCTCGAGCGACCCACACTTATACAGTAAGATGATTCCAGTTCAATGATCACAAACACTAAGTACTCTTCGAGTTACATCAAAATACTCGAGACAAGGGGTGGCCAGCTCTGCGGAATAGATTGCCCAGGGTACTCAACATCGACCTTCCAGAGTCCAGGCGCGACTGACCGCCGCTACGAGGATGGACCAAGAAACGAGCAGGAGTTCTGTCCATTTCGGCCAAAATAGCCAACGTAAGTTGCTGTTCGAACGCCGCCTGGTCATCCGTTTGATCTGCAGTTTTTGTCGAAGCGGAACAATGGTAGAGGGTGCGGAGATCGTCAGTCCCGTTTGAGCGTCGAAGTTTTGGCCAGTGTCGTCGCGTTGAGGGAGGGGTCGCTGTGGCTTGAGGATGGTCCTCGCTAAGCTTTGTAGCGACCTGGCAGAACGATGAATTGGCTGGACGGTCTAGTTGCTCGTTTGGATGGCACTCGAGCAGGGTGATTGAGGGGAAATCGTCTTTCAGGGTGATGAGACTTGGGATTGACGCCTTTCGGCTTCGTAGAGTGCGCTTCGGTGTCGAGCAAAGGGCATCTTCTTTGTACAGCATAGTGCAGGGCGGGTTCAGCAACGTTTGTTCGTCGAGCCACGAGAGAGCCGGGGAATTGGTGAGGTCTGTGTTTTGCATGCGCCGCGGAGTCCTGAGTAGCGAGTCGTCGAGAGAATCGTCGAGTGTAAGATCCAACGAGGTGTCTTCAATCACAATGGCAGGCAGTCGAGATTGTTTGATGACTAAAGCCCGTCGCTCGCCATCAATGGACAGCGTAGATTCCAGATTCTGGATAGGGTATGTTGTAGTAGGAATGTGCCACGCGGAGACGTGATAAGGAGCGTGCATGAACATGATATGTCGTTAAATAAGAGAGTCTTGCAAATGAGCGTATGTTGTCTTCCTTCGCACGCGTTCTAACAAAAAAACTTGGTGGTGGTGGTAGTGGTTCGAGAGTAAGTCAAAGGTCAGAGTAGCCTTTACAGTGTTCGCACAGCTTATGTAATTTAACGCTCGTGCAAGCCATTGACAGCCTGAGTTGGGACTTGGCTTAGTCCACTGTGTAACACCCCCCTCCGTAGCTTTTTGCGCTCTAGTCTAGGCAGCCTTGTGGACGTTCCAACTAATACTCAACCTCCTATAATGAGCAACCTTGTGGAAGCAGCGGAAGAATTCGTCGACACCATGACAGATGCTCAGAACGCACCCTCAATGGAGGGGACGCCAGACGGAGAGGTCAAACTAACGATAGAGGAACGCAAGGCCAAGATGGAGAAGCTTAGGCAGAGGATGGTGCGTAGCCACAACAATTCTCAAATGATTGACACGGTCGCTCACAAGGATTATACGACGACAGCGTACTTCAGCGCGCGCGAACCGCGCAGACGTTGTCGAAGAGAGTGCAAAACAGAAAACGACGGCTCGAGAAGCCGCACGTCTTGAGCGACAGCGCAAACTAGCGGAAACCCTTCGCCAAAAAGCCGACGCCGAGGATCGCGGTGAAGACATTGAGAGGCAGAAGAACTGGGAGTACACCATTGAAGAGAACGACGAGTGGGAGAAGAAGCTAGCGAGGAAAGCAAGACGAGCCGATTTCGAGTTCAACAGTGAGTGCTTTACTCATGCTTTAGCCTGCTGAATGTACGCTGAGCTGAGCCACTCGGAGAAGACATGCTGATCCTCCTCTCACCTCTGTCTTGCAGATGATGCGGATGCTGCTCGGAGGCGGTACAAGAAAGACCTGGATCAGATCAAACCCGACCTCGCTGCGTACAACAAGCAGAAGGAGATTGCACTGGGGCTGGCTCCTGGAACGTTGGCGAAGCAAGGTAGCAGTTCCTCTTCATCTGCCATCACCAACTTTGATCCTCAGGGTCACTCGTCGGTACGTAAGCTCACGTTCGGTGAGGTTGGCTCAGCTACTCACGCGTGTACGCAGCTTGTTCCAACAAGTGTCGAGCAGCGGCTTGCTGCCGAGAGTCTGTACCGAGACGCGAACAGCCTGCTATACGCAGATAACAAGCCCAGTGAAGAGGCTATAGATAGAGTCATTAGCAAGCTCAACGCTGAGTACGTCAATCCATTTTATGGAGTCCGTAATCGATCCATTGATCATACTGTGTAGTATCGACAAGAAGAAGAAATTCTCAAGAAAGAGGAACAACGAGGACGACGGAGACATCACATACATCAACGAGCGGAACAAGGTGTTCAACAAGAAGGTCAGAAATGCGGTTGCACACAGCTGTGGTACATTAGTGGCTGACGTATCATTCCACGACGCAGATTGCCCGTTATTACGACAAGTACACTACGGAGATACGTGCCAGCTTCGAGAGAGGGACTGCACTGTGACCTCGCGTTGTTTGGGTTCGGAGTCCCTGCATAATTGTCTTCTACGCACCGTGTATTTCTATCTTTCATGTGCTAATCATTCACTCTCACGGCGATTCGCGGGCGTCGTGTACGTGCACGACATTCCACAATGTATGTCACAAGAAAGGTATTGCGAGGGAATGTCAAGCAAGCGATAGATTACGCGCACAGATACTACACGAGCTTACCGTCTGCATTTACAACACCAACCACAGACCGCGAGTCGCAAAGGCACCTCCACACTATCACTGGTCCTGCGTCCCCCGGTCGAAACATCTGAAAGAGCAAGAGGAAGTGAGTACAACATGCAAAAACGATTATGAAGAAGCCGAAAAAGAGGGAGTGTTTTTTCAGTATTGCAGAATATAGTCAGCAGCTGGACTTTTTTCGGTCCATAAGACTGTTGAGCTTGATATGTGATATTTTGGTTCATCTTCTGCTCCAAAAGCACGCTTGGTGCTTTCGCCAGATTGAATATCAAAAAGCTTACCTCATACGTGTTGCTTGAGTGTGCCCAGTGACTGCGGGTAGCATAATAGTGCAAGTCGGGGGGTCGACGTCGTTGGGAAGAATAGGAATGGGAATCTCGACAACAATTTCTAGTCATGAGTCAAACTCCGCTTCTAACGCCGACAGGTGGTTCTCTTGAAACTTGAAGTGAAAATTCAAGTTGACAGCCCGTAAAGCCTCAGAATTTTGTACACCTCTCGAAGATACAGGCATTGGACCAAGGAAATTTACACTGCAATACAACAGAACTGAGTATGTTCTACTGCTCCAATTTATTCAACATTGATAACCGTGACGGTGACCCTCCGCAATGCGATAACCTAGCCTGCTCATCGCTGTTTACAGTCGCCATACGCGACTCCATTACCCGACGGAACGGATTGAATCTTCGAGGTTACTCGATTCTATCGTCAACATAAGCTGAGCGCAAATTGTTACGGCCCCCAATGATCGCAATGAGGCCTTTGCGCGAGGCGTCCCACTGTCTGTTTCTGGGCGTTGGAATTCGCGTCCACGAACGAAACAACTTGTTTAATCACCAACACACAGACACATCAGCCACCGCGACCACCACGTCCACCGCGGCCCCTGCCACGACCTCTGTGACCACGACCTGCTCCTCCAGCTCCATCGTCTCGGATGGTCTGACCTGCTCCCTCAGGCGGAGGACGCACAATGACACCAGCAGGAATCGGATTCGCTGGCCCATCGCGCCTCAAAATCGTATGTGGCACCACCGCAGATGTTGCGGAGGGAACCTGGCTGGGACGTGACTTCGGAGATGTGGCTCCCGCGGCGGCACTCGTGGGCACTGTCGTTTCGTTGTCTTTCTCACGTTTTGGCTTTCCACCGCCTACTGCGCCACTCAGAGCTGCTTCAAACTGACGCGACCCAAGCCCGATGACAGGCCGCCCCCTTCGTGAGGAACTAGCAGCAGGGCCAGGTTCGCTGGGAGCACCGGGGACAAGTAACTCAGATTTCGGAGGCTCGGGCTTCGAGTGCTCGGAAGGGTTGTTTGATGGCTCTGGTTTGGATGCTTGGGCAGTCGCTGAAGAGGCTCCTTTTGATCCCCCGCGGTCTCTGTTCGTGCGCTGAGACTTGGGTGTGGAAGTAGCAGCTTTCGACTTCGCTGGTGGGTTCGAGGGACCTCCGCCTGGTGCCGAAGTGTCTTTGGGCTGAGCAGCGCCGGAGGTGAACGCTTGACTTGCCGCTTTCGCAGCAGCAGCAGCAGCCTTTTTGGCAGCCTTCTTGCTTGTTGGCGGCTCTTCCCCCTTCGAGGGCGGATGATTGTCCGATCCTGCTTTCTTCTTGGCGACATCCCTCTTAGCGCCAGCAGGCGTACTGGTAGCCGCAACCTTCATATCTTTATAGTGGGCATGATTTCTGATAATTGCCTCTTTGTCTTTCTGGGCCGATTTTTCTGCTTTCAATGCCTCTAGTAAAGGTGTCGTGGTAGGAGGAGGCGAAATGTGTTTATCCGCGACTGTTCAACAACGACGATGGATATCAGCCAACAGTGACATAATGAAAGCGAAACACTCACTGAGGTTATCCAGGCTATCTAGATCCAGCGGCTTGGTCTGCGGCTCCTTTAAAGACTCCATGAATGAGATGAAATCCTCGTCTGAAGAAGATGTCAGTGATAAAGTGCAGTAACAAACTTCTGCATACCTCTCTCAATAGTTGCCATCCTACTATCTGCTTTTCCTTTTCCAGTTGGAACTTTTTGAAAGGGGGCAAATTCCACTATCGCGATGGACTCGTTTCCTAGCGAATAGTAAGATACACGGGCGATCACTTGTCCCGCAGCTTCATCACATACCAGCTTTGTCTCTGAACACATGCCCATCATACTCGCGACTAAAAGTCGCCAGGATATCCTCGTTCGTAAATGCGATATATGCCCGTGAAGGAATGTTTTCCTTGTTGATCCTGCGTTCGAACCGTTCAGTGGTGTCCTGCGACCGCGTCTCATAGTATACGCACCTCTTCCTGAACTTGCCGAGATGGTACTCTTTCCAAACGACCGTATCCTCCGTTACCCAGCTTTGCACACTCTTCCAGAACACCTCTTCTGGCAGATTGGGCGGTAGTCGACGGACTACGGTCTTCAGTCGATCTGAACTTGACTGAGATTTCTGGGCCAGACGCTTGCGTTCCTTCTCCTTTTCCTTTGACTTCGTTTTGGCATAAGTACCGTTTGATGTAGCAGACTCTGCGGTGGCCATTGGAGGAGCTTTGCTGGTGGTAGTCCGCGTGACACACCCCGTCACGGTATACCCAGGCGCATCACTTGATTGGCGCCGAATATCTTCCTAGATTTCTGTCGGTCTGATAAAAAGTTCGTGGCCGTTCTTCATGTAGCTTGTACAGTACAGACCCGGTGTGTTGTTGTGAAATTTATATCAGCACTAAACGTACGGTAGTATGCCACCACTCGCGCCGGCATCCTGACCTTCAAATAGAGCAGTGACTCTCGATTTAATTACTACCCTTTGTACCGCGTTCTACTGGAGCTGACTCCACGCCGAGATGGCAGCCTGAGCCTCCTCTTTAAGAGCCTGCCATGCGTGATCTATATGCTCCTTTTTGGTCCTCGCAGCTCCAATTGCGAGACGAATGCAGAATATGCCGTTTAGTTTCGTTTGAGTGAGGGCCAGGTCATGCCGTGCAGAGAGACGAGCGTAATAGGACTTGTTGAGGTCGTTCAATATCGTTTGTAGGTTCCCACTGTCTGACTCTGTAGACACTATCGACGCGGGTGAAAGTCTGAATACCGACAGCGCAAACGATGGTTCAGTGACGAGCGAAAAGTCGGGGCACGAGCGAAGGAGAGAGACAAAATAGTTGTTCAGCTCGATACCCTAGTTCTTCGACGTTAAAAAGCGGACACAACTGAAGTCTTTGAAATAAACGTACCTGGCGAATATGACTTCTAAACCCTTCCACCCCGTAGCTTCTGAGCACGAACCATATCTTCAGTGACCTGAACCGGCGGCCAAGGGCAAGATGCCAGTTACGGTAGTCGATCACCACTCCTAAGTTGGAGGTTTCATCAAAAACCGACGCGGAAGAGAAGCAATAATTATGAGATACCTGCATCTCCTTCTTTGGTACGCAGAAACTCTGGCGTGATATCCAATGCATCAGTCAAGTGTTTCCTGTTCCTGACCCACAGCGTTGATGCGTCGAAGTTGACCAAGCCCCACTGATCGGGATGAGTAAAACGTTGTTGAGGAGTATACAGGTCGTATTGTGGGGGAAGACTGTACCTTGTGGAAGTTCGTACAGAATGAATCTGCAAATTTGTTGATATTTTCGAGCTGAGCAACCTTTCGGAATTCCGGGCACGCCAAAGTAACGCCGGCCCAAGCGGCATCGACATGGACCCAGAGCGACGGATGACTTTGGACTGTCCACAGGATTAATATGTGCCGGTGGCCGGATGCGGGATGGAGTTTTACACACCAACTTCACCGATCTCCTCCAGGCGGTCAATCGCGCCAGAAGATGTCGTTCCTACAGTTGCAACTGAATTCCAAAATGATCAGCGCCGCCATGCTGTGTGCTATATTGAAGGCGATTACCTAGGACAAAAGGATGCTTCCCGTGCGCAGTGTCTGCTTCAATGGCCTTCCTTAGCGTCTCTCCGCGCAAAGCATAATTATCTTCTGCAGTGACGTCAAGTGCCCGACATTCAAGCCCAAGAACAAGTCCAGCCTTGACACCGAGCGAGTGAGTTTGGGTCGTGGTATAAATCAACAGATCCTCCGTTTTCACGCCGGGGTGTCTGCTCGTATAAAGCGAACGCGCTGCTACTATAGCCACCAGAGCTGAATCAGACGCGGTGGTCTGGTTTCTGTTAGCATAAGAGTGGTATGAACAGAAGTGATTCGAGTGTGCGTACCTGAATAACTCCTCCACCTACTCCTGAGGCGTTGAGAAAATGGTTGGCCAAACCGAACAACCTTGCAGCCCAATCCATGACAATTGCCTCCAGCTCAGTGCAGGCTGGACTGCATGACCACTAACAAGGATATCAGCATAAGCGAGCTTCGCCATCGATAGTTGTACGAACGTTGAAGCCAGGATTAGTAGCACCTGTAGCGTAGATATCTGCAAGTATACCTTCGAATGTACACGCCGTTGGGAAGTATGCAAAAAATCTGGGGTGCTGCCAATGTGTAAGACCTACATTATTGGATGATTATTAAAAGAGGAACTAATTGTAGCACAAAACATGTCATCATTGACCTGGGACGATGAATTTCTGGTAATCATCAGCAATTTGCTGGAAGTCTTCGCCGTGTAAAGGGGCACTGGCTGGTGTCAAACAAGAGCTCGGCGACATAACTACCAGTGTGGCACGCATCAAACGGTGACCTACAAGGAATGAGCTCCTTCAAATAACCCGGCTGGACCTGCGATGTCACTGCACGTTGCTCAAGAGAATAGTAGTAGTCGCATATCCTGTCGATGGCCTGATAGCCAGCTTTCCGAAACCTATCTTGATATGCTCAGCCTTGTGTTAAATGAAACTCTACGGTGGTACCTACGCTTCGATATCCATAATGAGCAGCTTGACAGGTAAGTTGTTAGGAAATAGTTATAGCAAGCTCGCAAGCCTCAGCTAGCAGGACACCGCGCTTTGTTTTGTGTCAGCCGGGTCACGGCTATACGGCCCGCCAATTAGTAATGCTCAAAATCAGACCGTCCTTCAGTTCATCATTCAAACTTCGAATATTCAGACTAAGGCCCTGTTCGTACTCACGAGCTGTACATATGTCCAGTGGGTAGGCTTGCATCTGATCTCCCTCGCTGCGCTGATTTTTTACCGCTTACCTACGCTGGCTCGACGCTCGTCTTCGTGAGGCCCGGGCAAGTCGTGATTACGATGAGGGTTACTCGCAGTACTAGTAACACACGGCACATGCTGGTTTCCCTTCGGGGCAGCCTGTGCTCCTGCTTCATGTACACTTTGGGTGAAGCTCACGGCCTTCACCTACAAACCTCCGTTGATCCTGAAGACGTGTAAGCTGAACACAGCCTGAGATAGATGTTACGAGAATCTTGTCTACTGAGTAAGTCCTTCGCAATTCATTGCGTCCTCTGACCAGCTTCTCAGGTGACCAAAAAACAATAAGAACTCCAAGCTCTGGGGGCACACTGCGCGTGCACTATCACTTCAAGTAGGGGTTGAGTTTTGCTGTTCCCGAAGTTTGGTTAGCAAGTCCGACCTCTCGACCTCGATCGTTCGATTTGATGCCAGCAGGATGTATGATCCCTTCAGAACGCGTATACCTAGAAGCGATCACACAGGTGAGCTAATTATAATCTCCCCCTTAGCTTTCCACATTCTCGTAGTAATAGATTTCGATCGTAATATGCTGAATTGCGGTCTTCTGCCATCATCCATATGCACCCACAACTCGCCATACATGTCATCAATTTGACCTAAATTTGGGAGACGCAAAGTCCTACTCTTAGCAGCTCCATAAATGTCTTCAGCCCCATAGTTCAGCATCTTCACCGTTGTTGCAATTGGCACAATCACAGTACGTACTGTATACACTCAGAAGTCGCGGACTCAAGCGCACACTGATACATCAGGAAACAATACGAAGGCTACCCGAGCTCCCAGCTGCTACAGAGTGCTCTGGAGAGCTCCGTAGCTGCCGGAGACTTCGTTTTGTTTCCTGATGTATTCATGCACACTGGCAGTCGTTCGTGTAACGGGAGGGAAAAAGCAGAATCGTTCTTCACTCAGTGACCATCTACGCTCTGCGACAGCAAATCATCTCAATGCCTACACGGTCGGCATGTGCTACACTCAACAGCCTCAGCACTAGCAGTTGTCCTCACTTTTCCGCCCAGCTTCTAACGTCCTGACTCGACTTCACTGTGTTGAATTCCTTGCCTGTGGAATCATCCTTGGTATTGGCGCAGGAATCTGAGTATAGTACAGTGGAAAGATGCTTTACATATAGAACATACACATATGTAGACTTGAAGGGAAACATAGAGCATAGACGAGTAGCATTGTAGTAGCCTAGTAAACAGCCTAACGGAGGGAGACATGCAACATACACAACTGTTCAGCGTACAAAGTTCTGAGAGTACAGACGAAAAGAGTTAATGCTACAGTTCCGCAGACTAACTCAATAAAATTACAAATATCGAAGCCAAGATTGCTAGGTGCCGGAATCCTGGCTAGAGAGCGTAAATTGATCGATCATGGATCGGCCTAAGCGAACGTCACTGTAGGCTTGCGGCGCAATGACATTCGTGATGAATTGCGCGAGACTGAGTTGCATGAGAAGCAAGTTCGTTGTAAAGATCATCAGAGTACTTACGAGGGGCCGGTATCACTGGGTCGGTCCATCAGTGGGTGGGGAGTAGAGGGACTTTCGCGCCTGCGGGAAAGCCTCGCATAAGGTCTCGATCACCACCCTCGAGGGATTTGGACACCTCATAGCCCCCCTGTAGTTCTTCCAGCATCATCGTCCAACCTGGTGCCATGTCGTCAGATGCCTCGATCTGGCCGCGTGAATTGAATCCAACGTGCCCGAGGTGCACAAATGTGCCTGTAGCAGGAGGAGATACCATGCTAGGTGTAAACCGCCTTGTCATCGATGCTAGTTGCTCGAACCTCTTAGGTTTCTTTGGCGTTGACGCTATATGCGTGAGGCGTTGTGAGTAACAGGTGGATATAGATATGCGACGTGTACCGTGCCTTTGACCTGTAATTGAGAAGTGATCTTCCTGAACAGTGTGGCTGCTTCCTCGTCATCATCAAATCGGAAGCCAAACATCCTGCTCTGTGAAATGATCAAAACGAGATAGATCGAAGTGACGATTGGTTTCGCTTGCCTTGCCCGAGAATGTATGGAAAAATGGTTTATCGAGAGTGTACTGGAATGAGCTCGGGATCTCGTGAATCCAAACCAGACCTTTGATAGGGTCTATGAGCCTGAACCAAAATACTTGGTCAAGACTCGTGCCCGGCCCACTGCCAAGCTTACGATCTGCATAGATCGTGGTACGGTTGCGACCAAACACTAGGGTTCCCGAGAGGCCGGAGTAACTCCAGTTCTCGGAACGGCCACCAAAGGGTAGATGATATACCCTCGCAGCAGCAGTAGCAATGATCTCCGAATCCGTTGGGAGAAGGGGCTGGATGGACCGCTTGCTGTGGTCGGAGCCCGACTGGCTAGAAGAAGTGGAAGTTCGTGACAACATCGTGCAGTAGCGAGGATAGAGTGAGCACGAGAAAAGTAAAAGGCACTGCAGCCGGGCAGATTGAGCTGTGAGGAAGTGAGAAGTGAACCGGTTGTCTAGCACTGAGAGCGAGGTAGCATTTATGTACTGCGTCCTCCAGGCCCGTGAAAGTGGCGCGACCTACATCGTGCCCGCCGCGAGGCTTACATGCTACTAGCTGCGGGTGGAAGGCACACTGTCCGAGATGTACCCCGAATGTAAACAGCGACGATGACACCTGAGAGACCATGACGAACATAACATCACCGACGGTCTGTCAGCCTCTCGATGACGGTTTGCAGAATGATTTCGGATCGCTATAGAATCGCCGCAAGGGCTGCGAGGGCCACTCGAAGCGGGTCGATCGTATTCCCTAGCAGTTCCAATTGAGGAGCACATCTACATAGAGCAAAGATATCACTGACCAAGAAACTTCGCCTACAAAAACAATGTAATGCGCATGAATTCAGATATAGGAGTAGCACAATGTCGGTATTCATACCTGCAATGAAGAATCCTGCATGAATCATTATGTACCGCAGATATTTGACTTTAACCAGTGAGATGCCCGCAATGCTTGTATGTTGCTGCGAGCTGGCTTTCGAGGAAGTGTAGTTGGAGTACGTAAAAGTGGCGCTGCGTACCACATTCAGTTCTTCACACCTTCGGCAAAGGTTATGTTTCATCTCTCAAAGACGAACTGAAGCACGCCACAGCATGTACGAGTTCAACAAGGAGCACATTCGAGATGGTGGTTGGTGAACTCACTCAAAGGTACGACGGGTCCGGGCCGCGGCAGGAGTTTGTCTCTTTATAATTACCTCTCGACGAAGGCAGTGAGACCGCAGTGCAGCTTCGTGACGCTACATATCCACACCTAGGACGTCAGCATGCTATAAAAGTACGTCGTTCGCTCACCATTTATATTCCCCGGACCCCGGTTGACCTCATCGAGTGTGCCTACGAATGCTGACGGCGGAAAGGAGTGATGCGCAAGCATTGTTTCCTTAAGGTGTTAAAACCGCCTTGCTCATGCACGCCTTCAGCAGGCATACAACCTCGTACATGCAACGAGGAGAAACTGGCACTACAGCGGAGTGTACAGCTCGGCTGTGATTTTGTGCTCCGCGAGACTCCGAAAGGCGGCAAACGCGGCCCAGCGCAATGTCGCTAGATCTACTTTGATCTCAGCTAGATTTCGGTTACCTGATCGCGAACTCCAAGCAAATATCGGTTGCCTGACAGTCGCTTTCAGAGCAAAGCTGGTAATGGCAAAAGGCAAGGTTCGTTATATATCTCAGACGTATCCTCCCTGAACGCAGCCTTATGGCTGCTTGGTAGGGAAAGAGCCGCAGAGGAAGTGGCAAAGCTCCTCAAAACCGCAACGACGACCCTTACAGAGTGAATGTGGTCGACAAGGCCGACATGAACAACGAAAAGTTTGAAAAATATTACCAGGCGCAAAAGATACTTCCGGAAGACGAGTGGGAGCCATTCATGCAAAGCATGAGGGAGCCATTGCCCACAACCTTTCGCGTAACCGGAAGTCGCCAGTAAGAGTCCTCACCGACATGCTTCACGTTGCTCTGGGCTCATATTAGACAGAACAGCCAACTTGCTTAACGAAATGATACGGGACATCCATGTTCCTCACTTGGCTGGCGTCGTGTTTGAAGGGGAGACCGTTGTTCCCCCTCAACAAATACCTTGGTACGTCGATAACAAAAACTTGCAGTGCTCTAGGAAACGTGCTATGAAAGTCTCGTAGGTACCCGGACGGACTGGCGTGGCAATTAAATGTGGAGAAAAAAATTCTTCGCAAATCTCCAGAATTCAAAAAATTCCACAATTTCCTCGTTTTTGAGACCGAAGTCGTAAGCTCTTGCCCAACTTGAATCGTTCACTTCAAGCTGAAAGTCGTACCCGCCGTTAGGGTAACATCTCACGGCAAGAAGCAGTTAGCATGCTTCCACCTTTGTTCCTCGAAGTTCAGCCTCACCACCGCGTATGTAATCGTTATTCTGCTGTACGCTGTCGTGTCAGTCTTTCTCACCATTCGCACGTTTGACAGGTAATCGACATGTGTGCTGCACCCGGCTCCAAGGTAACTTTCGAGGTTATCTCCAATTATGTGCTGTTTGACTGATCATCGAAAGACCGCACAACTGCTAGAAGCGCTTCATGCTCATGACACCGTCACTACTTCGTCTTTTCCCTCGGGTCTGCTAATAGCGAACGACAGTGACCAAAAGCGCACGCATATGCTCATACACCAATCTGCCCGGCTACCCAGCCCTGCATTGATGGTTACCAACCACGACGCGTCCATTTACCCCGTAATCAGGATCCCTGCGGCACTCAAGACTGACTCCATGTCTCAGCTGCTGTTTGACAGAATACTGTGCGATGTGCCTTGCAGCGGGGATGGTACGTTCAGAAAAAATCTGGGTATTTGGAAGAACTGGACGTCTATGGACGGGAATGGTTTACACGGGTGAGCTGCTGGTTTGCGTCGATAAACAGAGAGAATTTACACTAACTACATGAAGAAAGGTTACAATTGAGGATCTTACAGAGAGCCATGCGGATGCTCCAGAAGAGCGGAAGAATAGTGTATTCCACATGTTCACTGAATCCTATTGAGAATGAAGCTGTCGTCGCAGCCGCGTTGAAGTCAATACCTGGTAGAGTTCATCTCACTCCCTGTCATGGAGCTCACCTGATTTGGTGCACAGGCTTTGAAATAGTGGATATGTCGAATCATCTTCCCACTTTACTGTTCCGTCCAGGCATGACAACATGGACGCCCTCGATTGACCGCTCTATTGTTTTTGACCACCTCACATATCACGACTACATTGAATCTATTCCCGAGTCAAAGCGGCCCGACGCGAAATTGCAAGAGTCCCACTGGCCGCCTTCTCCTGATGAAGCCGAGAGTTTATGTCTCACACGGTGGTGAGCAGATTGATACCGGAGCACATGAACGATCTAAGTGAACGTACCCATGACAGTATGCGAATCTACCCTCATCTGCAAGACACTGGTGGTTTCTTTATCGCAGTTTTGGAGAGAAAATCCGATACTCGTGCGCAAGATCCTCTCCCCAGAGAAGCGACCACGTATGCCTTTGCTATATGTGCGAAGACCACCTGCTGATCCTATGGCCATTATTAGCGAAGGGAAAAGGCAGGCCGATACACTTGGGGAGCTCGAGATGGGCGAAATGAAACGGCCCAAGCTGGACCAAGATGCTATTCAGGCGATAGCTACTCCCGAGAAAAACCCTATTGAGGTTGATAGCAATATTGCTTGTGATTCGGTGCGACCTTCTGGCGCCCCTCAGCCTTCTAAGCAGAAAGGTGTAGGGAAGACGAAAGGCCCTGATATCCACTTCAAAGAAAACCCTTTCACATTCCTCTCACCAGATGATCCAGTTCTCAAGGCATGCATGTAAGCACTCCTCCCTCATGACCTTTCAATTTCCGTGCTCATCTGACAAATGACTTAGTTTGCAGCTGAATCTCTCACAGGATTTTCCGGTTACGAACATGCTCGTCCGAAACCCCACTGGTGATACCGTCAGGTCATTGTGGCTGACCAACGACATTGTCAAGCAAATCATCGAGAACAATGACTATACCAGAATGCGCCTCATGACGGCTGGCTCCAAGGTAATCGCGAAGCAGGAGAGTGGGGCTGCCAAGAGAGAGGGAGCTGAATCCCAGTTTCGAGTGCTCAGTGAAGGGCTACCGGCAGTATTACCGTACGTCAAGCCGGAAAGTATCCTCACAGCAGACGTGATTTCCTTGAGAACCTTGATGGAGAGTTATTACCCCGTCCTCTCCGGGTTCCCAGCTCCGTTTAGGACCGTTGTCGAGCCAAAAGGTGAGCGTCTGACACGGTCGCTAGTTTTGTTTTGAGTTGCGTTCACGCTGAAGACGCACGGATTCACAGCCGCGGGATGCATTATGGTTAGATTCGAGAAGGGTGAGATAGAAGGAGTCAGGTACAATCTCATGGCATCGCATGTCGCCACGACCGTTGTGCTCACTCTGTCATCTATCAGTCTCACCCATGACTTGGTGCTTCCCATCTGGAAGTCCAACGTCTCTGTTACCTTGATGATTGAGAAAAAGGCAAAGAGGTGTGTGCCAACGGTTGCATTAGTAACGTCAGGTATCTGTTGCTGATCCAAATCACAGTGCACTGAGTCTGCGTGTGTTTGGGGAGGACATCACGACTGCTGCACGTGAAGCCGCGCAGAAAAAGCGTGATGCACACGCAGCCTCGGGAGATGGGGTTACCGAAGGAGGTAGTATGGTGGCCGAAGCTGAGATTGGAGAGGAGATAACTATGCCAACAAATGAGTGAGGTCGCTGGTTACGAGAGTGTTGTAGTAGAATAATAATGATATGTGTGTTTCTCCCTAGGTAGTGGCCGGCTGTCGGTCCCGCAGCAGTCGTCCGATCAGTCGATCATTCGGTCCCGACATGTTCAAAGACCCTGACCGCGAAATAAGGTCACCAGGCGCTCGTCACATCAGAAAGGATCTAGTGCGTAAGTTCTCCATGTCCTTTGCTCGTGTGAAAACAAGGTCCTCCATGCTGCTTACCACCCACTTAACCCGCAACAACCACCTATGCTCCCTTCGGGCTCTTCAAACCGAAATGAGGAAAAATCGCAGAATATTGTGTTGAAGCCGTACTCCAAGACCGCAGCGAAGGAGGCGCGCCGGAGCAGAGGCGAAATTGCATGTGCAGAGTGTAGACGGTGAGGGTACCTCCAGTACACAAAGGCGTCTCACGTCTCATGCGACCTGTATATTAGCCTGAAAGTACGCTGCAACCGTCAGAGTGAGTACAGTATGCAGCGATCTACCACAACGCTAATGTATGTCGCAGTCCCGTGCGCTACATGTATCGGTAGAGGGTGCGCTGCGCTGTGCCCTAATGGTACGTTTTGCGCCCCAGTCCTTGACGAGGGCCGAGGTAACATTTGTCAAAGGGACGTTGCCGCCTGGCGATAACAGCCGGTACGTCGTGTGACTTCACGTGCAGATCAGCCCAACCCCGTGAATTAATAGTGGACTCAGCTTTGTCTCGCAGGCCACAGATCATTTGCAGCGTCGAATAACCAAAATGGCTGAACGCATGCGGGCCCTAGAAGACGCATTAGCCATCGCCCAAGCGGCAGAGACGTCCCAGCCACATCCCTTGCTTACCACAGAAATCGAACAGGACACTGAAGTAGACATTAGCGTGAATGAAGAGAAGGTCGATGTTTCAATTGTCGACTCAGTGGTAGAGTCTTTTGGTACACTACACATAGACGAGAATGAAAGGACCGTACGATTCTTCGGTACCTCGGGAGGCTCAGAGGTACGTTTCTCATCCGGCTTCAACACGGCGTCTCTCACTATTTAACGCAGAGCTTACTGATAGTACGTGACTATACCCTTAACATGATGGAGAATGCTCATCCTTGCTGTCTAGCACGAGGGATCCGCTCAAAACCCTCCACTACCCGGCGCACACAAAGACCTGGATCCAGTCGACCTCAAAGCACTTGGGCTTCCAGAGGAAATAGCTTGTTTCTTTTATTCGTTCCCTCTAGCTCCACTGACCATACCTGCCACACCCGTACGGCACACCATCGAGTCCTTTCTCCCTTCGTGGGATCGTGCTGAAGCCCTAGGACGAATGATGCTGGACTCCATGTCATGGATGTTCAGCATCGTTACGCTGCGCCAGTATACCCAGGAGCTCATGCCATACGTATACTTGAACAAGGGGGGAGGCCGGGATAACTCTGCATACCGGGGCTCACACGGTCTCGCTCTCTTTCTCGCTGTGCTTGCCGTGGGATCGCTCATTGACCCGTCTCTCCCGCCGTATCATTCTGACGCTCAGCGCTACTACGTGTTAGCCATAGTCGCACTCGGCCTGGAGCCGATTCTCGCGCATCACAGCCTCAGCACGGTGAAGACTCTACATCTCCTGAGTGTATACTGCGGGATGAGCGGGAGCGAGACTAATATGCACAACCAGTTTGCTCTGCTCCATGTAGCGAGCAGCCTAGCTCGGACAGTGGGTTGTTTTCTGCTTTGCTATCGTGATAGCAGCTGAGTCACTGCTTCTCTTCTAGATTGGCCTTCGTACGTGATACTTCTTGATCGCAGCTTGACAATTGCGTAGAAACTGATGCCTACAGTCTCTTAGACGTCGACCCCACACATTGGAATATGAGCGACGAAGACGTCTACGACCGCCGCTCCTTCTACTGGAATCTTCTGCAAGGCGACACATGGCAGGTAAGTGTCCAAGTCGTTGTGAAGTCCCCAAGCGTGGGCTAACTCCTCTATGAACCTACGCAAGAGCATATATTCTGGTCGACCATCGGCATTGATGTCCGTCATGACTGATTGCCAGATCCCCAGTGAAGATGACGAAGCAAAGTTTCAGCAGGGAGAGTACGCTTTAGGATGTATGTCATCTTGCTCTACTACTACGCGTCAATTATCCTGAGTGGCATACTCCTTTGACTCCAGTCGGGATCTGGGGCCATCGCTGCAGCGAAGAGCTACTAATACCGGCTATGAAGCTCTTAGTCGCACCCAAGCAACCTACTTATCAAGCCGTACTTGAGCTTGACAAGAAGATTCGCCTGTTTAACCCGCCAAGTTGTGAACTATATCTCGACTCCCCATCTACTGCGGTATCAATGCGTTGGTTCTCTCGAAGCCACTATAAAGAACTTAGCGAGTATCCATTTGTCACTCCTTGGGGTGATTGTAATGCTCACAGTCGTGGACAGTAATACTCGCGCTTCACCGTAGCTTTTTTGCTCAAGCTTTGGCTCTCAATCCTACCAACCCCCTCGACACGCCATACAAGTTCTCTTTTTTGAGTGCGTATGAAGCTGCATGCATCGTACTTGATCGGACCAGTCAGTCCTTTACGAGAAGACCACATTTACTCTCGCGGATATGGATGATATGGACATTCGGATTCTCATCCGCAGTGAGGTGCTCTCGCTCTATCAGTCAGAGGTCCCATGTTAACATGATACAGGTTATCGTTGGCGCAGTCGCATCCCGGTGCAAAAATATCAACATACAGCCATCTCCGTTGCGTGTTCTAGAATGCGCATGTACTCTTTTCGAGAAGGCTTCGACAACGAACAGTCGAGCTGCAGCGGCCTTGGTAATTTGGTGATAGCTCGCAGTGTTCCACATACTGAAGAACACATCGTAGCCTGTCCTTTTGAATATGCGGGAAAAGGCGATGAAGCTGCACGAAGACCCCGCCTTCCTGTCTGTTCCGTCAATCGGCCTAACGATGAAAGGATCGTGGAGTGCCGACGAAGTTGACATCTTGCGTGGGAAGCCAAGGCTCGTCGAGTCGCCATCCAGCTCGACCGTAACAACACCTATCACTGTCACTCCTCCTGCCCCTGCCTTCGTGCGGAGGGCAAGTGAACCGGCGATGTCGTCATCCACACTCGTACCTCCTGGCTCGTCGCACTCGTTCTCCTCCGCCGACCCGAATCTACTACCCGGTCCCGCTCATGCTTCGTGGGCTGATGTACCACAGTTTCACGCTGATAGGTATTACCCTCCCGAACCTCAAGATTATCCCGCTCACCTGCGGGAGCCGCAAGGTCCCTTGCTATCCCTCCCGCCTTTGATGCAGGAGGAGACCTGGCGCCCCACAAGCTCTCTAACAGCGGACCCATCGTATTACGACGACTCAGACAAGTCTGTCAATCCTTCTCCTGCAGTTGAATTTAACATGGAGGAGACGTGGACGAGTTTCTTGCAGCAATACGGCGCGCTTCCGTGACGGTCACTTTTTGCAACCCTGTTGCTTTTTGGCACACTATTTTGCATTTTTATTAACAATCAAGTGTGTATCAGTACTACTGACATCTGTAACAATCCGCCGAGCTCTCGCTGCAAATACCAAAAGCATGATGAAGAGTGTACGTATGAATCATTGGTGATAATGTCGGTACATGACGATGACTCCAACGCACCCGACGCAAGCTAACGGAAAGTTGTCATTGCTGGCGACCCTTCTCACTGTACGCTAGCCCGCTGCGCGAGGAAACGAGGGCAAAATGTCGGCAGGTCCCTGATTGAGTGTAATGTGCATCCAGCCGTGCACAAGTCCGTAGCCTCAAGTCATGGAGAACAGTACCCGTAGTTGGTGTACACCTTGTGTACTAGCCTCGGACCCGGAGAAACCTCCACCATGTTTTCTATCCGAATCTTCTGAGTTTCGAGACAAAGATGTGATGGTTTGCTGTACTCATGTAAGGACAGACGAAAGGTACGTAAGAGAATGAGGACGCGTGCAACGAGAAAGTACGCGGCGTTTGCGACTATTGTAGTACAAAAAACAAGATCAGGTGTGTTTCATAGTCCATTTTTTGTGTATCCATTTATCTATCATCCAACAGCCGTATCCCCGTCGACCTTCCTCCTCTGGCAGGTATATTCGACCCACGCGTACGAGGCTCCACCAAAAAGCGTTACGCAAATCCCGAAAGCGTTCATTGGCGTGATCGTAAGATTGAACATTGACACGGCGCAGAGGATGGTCAAGACCTGCTTCACATTCGCTTGGAGTGCATCAACATGAGGAAAGATGACATATTATACCGAACTTACCTGCGACAGTCATGCTCAACGGGCCCACTTTGCCGTTCGCAGAGAAACTGACGATGTTTAACCCGAAGGCGATGAAGCCATTCAAGAGGAGGATCAGCATATGTGCCAGCGTAACTCCTCCAATGACCTCAGTTTCAATAGCATGAAGACAGTCGTAGAACGATGCGTGCAGAATCTGTGGGACGGCCACTCCGTTGCTCCCCAAAGTCGGGTGTACACCAAAGTATCTTAGTTGCGCCAGTTCGCCAGAAAGCTGTGCATATATCATACACTGCACAAACGCCAGGGGCGACATCCTCGTCAGAAGATCGAGAGGATGTATGTCAAGTCGCGGGGGAACCAGCTGACGAAGTGTGCGCAGAACGACAGAGTGGTCGAAGGACCATGCAGGAGGACTAGGATAAACTTGACGCTTCCGGCTGGCGGGGGAAGAGTTTTCAGGTTCGGAGGAGAGGTGGAAAGATCCAAGCTGCGCTTGAGGTGGGGACTGTAAGACGTTGGTAAAGATGGTCTTTAGCGCTGCGAGGACGGTCCCGAAAAGCGTGAGCAGTAAGCCCCATGGAGTAAAGTAGTAGTCCCCGTAGGTTCTAAAGCAATGTAGCATTGAGCACCAAGTAGAATCATACATAACCTTGCCGGAACTGGTGGAGATACCTACGCGAAGATGACGCCGAAGATAACTGGTGCTAAGGAGAAAAGTTTGGACCCGCTGAACCGTGATTTGAGGAGTAGCGTGGATAGTATCAATGTAAATATGGGCGTGACCGCTCGAACAACCTGATGAAACTACAGCAAACCTCAGCAAGCCCGTACGTTTCTTGAAGGATGACAACTCACCGGAACGGTCACCAAATTCAACGAGACGTTGCTCACCGCAACGTTAAGGCCATACAAAAAGCTAAAGGCTGCTAAGGCGGCTTCTTCGCGTCCGCTTAGTCGCTTCGGTACGTAAAATCCGCGCCAGCGCAGAGCTAGACCACCGAGAGTAGAGCATAAAGTATGAAGAGCGGTGAGCGTGTATGGGAATGGGAAGCTTGTAAGGACAGACTTATTCGAGAGAGTGAGAAGTAGGTTGAAGGTGAAATAGAGGATTAGCCAGGTAAACTGTGATTTCCAGAATTCTGATTCCATAATAAATGAGGACGTCGTCGACCAGAAAGCATCAAGGGAGGGCAAGGAGCGATGTCGAAAGGGCTTTGCTTTGTGTTCACGAACTGCAGGAGACACAAGCGGTAATGTCGGAGATGTCGGTACACTTGCATGCTTATCGCACAAGTTGAGACGTAGGCTTATGCTGTCCCTCAGAGTCAAGTGGCGCAGGCGAGGCGAAGTTTTGTAGGACGCGGCTGTCTGAGACTGCTCATCCAGACTCGGCTCCCAATCTGTAATTCCGGGACTCTCGCGCTGCTTCCTAGACTCGAGTGCGGCTGGGTAGCCCATGTATGCGAACGAGGTTTGCTCTGCGTTGAGCTTCAGCCGGAACGTGTGTTGTCTACTAGCCACTTGTCAATGCCTCAAAGGGTATGTGACAGTAGATTCGACTCACTATGAAACCAAATGAATGTAGTGATGCCCAGCCGCAGAATATTTGAAGGGTCGCCTTGCGAGTGGCCACCTGTGGTATAGTGGTGGAAAGGTGCAGGAGGTCGCTGCAGCCACTTCACGATGGTGTTTGCCCTAAACGCGCACGGGAATTGCCGCACACTCAAGCCACCCACGACGTCGAGTTAAAGTAGTAAAGTACTTTTCAACCTTCATGTTTCTACGCAGGACGGGCTGGAATTCTTTTGGGTAGAGGTAAGAACGAGCATCATCTAATCTTGAGTCAGTATCTATGGTTCTTAGTGTGGTATTTCAGTTTTAGTGGCTCGCTTTCGTGTGCGTTCACCCTGCAGCCGTCCGTAGTGCCCTTTTCGTTGTCGTAATCCCAACATACATGTTCATCTCGGAGCCCCCCAGCGTAGCCGAGACTTTTGGTCTAACTACGCATAGTAATCGGTATATCGAAGAATCAACAGCATCGAGCCCCTGGAGATCCTTTTGTCTCAATTGTGGTTTGGTGGGTCTGCCGGTGGGTAGAGCGAGCAGACATTCGCCAGTGGATGTAGCTGTACACTTCTCTCTGTATGCTATAGCCACCGTCTGACGTGCATGGTGAGTTCAATATTACCGACAGTTGCTCCTAATGACCATTGTGTCATTGTTTTGATTCTCATGGCAACATTGTTCCTGTGCTAGGCCCGTGTGTTGTCCAAGAAAACCAATCCAGCTTCTTGGATCTCCCAGGAATCTTCTTGGATCCTTTGGCAAGCTTGGAACGTCCAGACGCGCCGTCTGCTTATGGAGTGGACAACCTTAAGTCAGTGACGGCGGTATTTCTCTGGCCATAGCAATGCATGCTTCGGCCGTAAGGCCATGGTCAAGCATACATAGCGGGCCTAATGATGGCCTACAGTCCCACGAATGCATCAAAGGCGCATTTTTTGGCCCAAGGAAACGAACTATAAAGGACACGTCAGAGGCACAGCGAGTAGGGTGTAAATCCCTGTTCATCGCCGCACATCGTGCAATAACGGCTACACCAGTCTCTCCACTCCTCACAACGATCTCTAGGCGTTCATATGCACACCAACGTTGTAAGCCACTCTTGGCTCCCACCATTGACTATCAACTTGGGCAATGTCGTCTTTGACTTCGATCCGGTCCGCGCGACAGCAAGTTCATTCGAAGGAATGGGCGGTCCCGCGAAGCTTGGCCTATATCATAAGGGCAGAGATTTCAGGAGGTTCGCGATGATGGAAAAACTGCTGTTTTCACTGGCTTGCAATGTCAAAGATTGTGAGAGAAATGGAGTTTGGCCTTCCTACCTTACCCCATATTTCACAGAAGTGGCTGGTGTTCTCTTCGACATCGCTTCCGACAAAGCAATATATGTTTTTGACGAAGACGTATTAGAGGTATGTTATACTTGTTGTCGAAGCCCACGTCCTGAGATTGACGGTCGTGCTCTTGAGGGATATGTGTTCAACGTTTTTCGCGCGTTAGCTGTCTGCGTCTACGCCTTCTTCATAGGTACTTCAGTCCATCAAGACCGACTGGCCGAGGAAAGTTTGAACGTCGTTCATGGAGAGCTCGATCGTCTGTACACATTGCTCTGGTTGCACAGAGAATGGCTCACCAAGCCTACTACTTCGAAGACCGGAAGAACGCGCAGAGTACATTTCAAGCCCAACCAATGGCCTTTCGCTCAACGAGTCCTGAGACTGGCTTCCATCACAGTGTTCCTCAATTATCGGCGCACGTAAGCAGCATGGAGAAATCCTGATAGTTTAGTGTACTGATGAGCGATTGCAGCAATCCCTTCCAAGCTTTTTTCCATGGTCGCTTTTATCAAGTTTTGTTACACTGCTGGATCACAAATCGGCAACCCGAACTAGATCGTATTGGTTTGGACGCACTACAGGAGTTAAACCTGTATGACTTTGAGCTAGGCCATCGTCAATGGGAAAGTGCAATTTCCTCTCTCGTCAAAGAGGTGGTTACCCCCGAGATTGCAGACACTCTTACCACGAAAGTGTTCGCTACGCTGGCCGACCCTTCGATATCTGAGAGGGTCTTGTACACTTTGCTTGATGTCTCTAACATGTTCTTCTTACGCAACCCGCTCTTTGCGAACCCAAGTTCAGGCACACTCTATGAAGACATGCTACGACAATGGTGTATTGCAATCGATCGTCGAATATGCTCCGGAGGATTAATGGAGGGCACGCATGGACGGTCGCATGAGCAACAAGTAGAGGAGGAGACAAAAATCCTGGTGATGGCTTGGAAGCTACTGGGGTACGTATCTATGACTTTTCGACCTTAATTGTGCTCATACGTCTCCGATGATGTTTTAGCACTATTTTCATGCGCAAGATGCAGGGTAGCGGTCTCACCGCACGCTCCCCAGCAGATTCGCTTGCGGCGATATGGTTTACTACAATGAACATTATCGGAAGCAAGATTATCTTGCTCATGGCCTACACTATCGAGCACCATATGGCACCTTTGGGTTACGAAGCAGACATCTTGTTGTGCGGCACGTCATGCTCAGATCTCATCGCTGCCTTCTACTGATGTCTCACTCTTCACCAGATTTCATGAAAAATTCCCTAAGCATCATCCCAGCCTTCTTAACCTGCCCGTTGGCGGCCTATCGTCAGACCGATGCTGCTATTGCCATCACTCAAGCAATTCGTGACAGTCTTCGTCGCGTTTGGTATCCTACCCTGCAACGGCTGGACGCCGTCTTCAACTCTCGACCAGAAGCCCGCGATAGTTCGAGCGTACGTAGGATGTTCGTGATGTGGTCGCAGATAGGTATCATCAGCGAGTTCGATCCGTTCGACCCACTCATCAGGAATCCGACCCAGGCCATTCCTGAGACCCCAGTGGACTATAACTCGCCAAAGTGGTGGAAGGGGCAAGGGTGTTTCTGGGAAAAGTGCCTTTGTCGGTTCAGCCCGCGGCATCGTATGAAGTTGTGCAAGGGCTGCTGGCAAGTGGTGTATTGTGACACGCGATGTCAAACTCTGTGGGTTTCTCCGCTACCACAACCACCGACTGGCCTCTTCTAACTATGTATTTGTGCAGAGACTGGAAAGAAGGCGGGCACAGGGAGGCATGTTCGAGGAAAGAGCTCGTCAGTTCGAACATATGTGTCGACTAACCGCAACATTCTTCTGTTGTAAAGGCAGTCGCTTCATCCATAAGTCCATGAGCAGCGTGTGATGCATTTCTCGCAGACATAGAAGCTGAGAACATATGGCCGTGTTAAGACTCCATTTCGAATGCTTTGCGCAAAATCGTATTGCACATCTGAACGCCCACAAGTGCATATGTACTAGACAGAAGTAGTGTCACTCAAGGCGACTATGCGTTCAGTAATTATCTTCGTCTGTGCTATCCTCGTCAAGTTGCTCCTCATCGTCGGTGACGCATACTACATCCTCTTCTTCCTCAGACAGTGAGCGATCGTGGTTTCTTAAAGGAAGAGAGCCATCATCACCATACATATACCTGGCAGAGGATTCGTTCAGGTACAGTGACGAGGACTACGATCAGTCAACGTACCTTTCGCGCTCGGCTACCGCGGCTGCCAGACCATCACTAGAAATGCAATTCCTGAGTAAGAAGGACTACTCTCACGACAACCAGTATACTAACTCGTCAAGCACGTCTTCGTCTTCAGAAACCTCGGAAATGGTATGATGATGCCTCGAGTTGCGCCGGGAAGGAGCCCGACTGCGACTTACTCTGATGTCTTCTTCTTCGTCCTCGTCATCGGACAAAATGTATGGATCTGTACGACGCCCGGTTCGCACAGGTCGCCGCATAACCCTTCCATGGTCTTCGTCGTCGTCTGGACCTTCCCCGTCATCTCCATTCCTACGCCCTTCGCCTGCGTCATCGTCATCGATGAAGCTACCCTCGTAACTCTCTTCAGATCCTTCGGCGCGAAAGGACCAAACAGGATCCTCAAGCTCATCCTGGGGCCAATTTATGGAAGCGATGTATGCAAGTGGGTCGTAATCATCCCCGTTAGACTCGTCGGTATCCTCATTGTCGTCCAAATAACGCAAGTTGGGATGAGAGCCCATCATGAACCCGAGGTCATCGTCCATGTCGTCTTCTTCGGAATCGCCTTCCCAGTCAAAGTCAAAATTCTGCCGATGCCCATGGTATACCCGCCCGCAATCGGAGCACGCCCCATCAACGATCTCGTGCATACAGTCGAGGCATCGGTACACGCCTCCATCTTCGTCGTCTCGTAAACCTAATGATGCGGCCATGTATTGTCCAGCCATGTTCCCATTAGCATTCGCAGCAGGAAAAATACTTTTCCAGGGATCGACATTGGGTGCGGGTGCGGAAGGACCTGGAGGCGCACCGTCACGCAACTCAACGGGTATAGAGTCTAAGTCGGCAAGTCCACTACGAACGACTTGGCTCACCATGTCCTTGATTGGCCAAACTTCCACCGGTTTGGTCCGTACGACAGCACGACATTGAGGGCAAGTTTTTTTGCGCCGTGGAAAAGGTAGAGGGGGAGGTGCGGGAGCAGGGGCGACTTCGACCTCGTTCGCTTCTCCATTGACCGCAGGGGCAGCAATTTGAGCGGGAGGATCGGCGTATATGACAACCTGATCTGGCTGATCCTGTGGCTGCCCGACTGGCTCGGTTGTGAACCAGTTGACGAGGCAGGAGAAACACGAGACGTGCCCACAAGGTGTAAGGGCGAAGGGCCTGTGCATCAAGTAGAGACAGATGTGACATATCAAAGATGGAAAGAGGGATTTGGCCAAGGTGCGATGAGACTCGAGTTCTGCGACTAGAGTCTTGTCCATTTTGGTGGCAGACGATGGCGCTGAGGAGACATTTGCGGAAGTAGCACGTTCTTTGCCCTTAGCAGAAGGTGCCTAATGTTAGGTCAGAGGCAGTTGATCATGCAAGCAATTATCTACTCACCGAGTGTACTGCCACTGTGCTGTTAGGTGACACTGATCTCGCCTCTCCCTGATCTGACTTTGCGGTATGCGACCCAGAGCGCGACAAACGCGAAGGGCCAGGAGTTGCTTGTTTTTGCGTCGATGATGAGTTTTTGCTCGCTAGCGTGGGGGATGCAGAACTGTCGTGCGCATGAGTGGACGACGCGGGCTTTTCGAGAGAGTCATTCTGCTGCACGACCGATACTTTCTTTTTCTTCTTCTTGCGCCGCTTCTTGTCTCTCGCGTCAGGCGTGTTGCTTCGGTCTCCGATGGCACGCCTGTTGTGCTCTCCAGTACGCGTAGGCACTTTCGCCTCGTCTATGCCACCCTCCGTGTCGGATTGCAACGAGCCTCTACGTCTCTTTGCACTGGGCAGAGGCAGTTCTCGCGGCACGTCTGCACCGTCGACGTCTACCTCCGATCGACGCCTTTTCCCCTGTCTGGACTTGCTTCTACGTGTCTCCATCGCTGAAGGCATGGTCGAAGGGAGTAGTGGTGGTCTTTTGTTCAAAACGCAGCAGGACGCGCTTGCTGAACGCGACGGTGCTACTGTCCCGCGCTTAACTTTGCCGCCCTACTTGAACGTGATAGCCACGCGAGTTTAGCGCCTCCTGTTGGCGCTATGCGCTACGTTGACAGATTTGTGCACCACCGTGACTCTCATGTACAGTCATCAATTCATCAGGACACTGGCTTGAAGACACAACCACGACTAGCTCCTTACTAGGAAGTACTACAGTACCACAGCATGTAACACTTTTATGGTCCAGTTGACGGAGTATATGCAAATCGCAGTCTGTACAAGAGATGGATTTAGGCAGTAGGTGTGGCACCCGTGTACGCATGAATAGTCTCGTCAGCGCATCCTGCTGGGGTCATGTAATCATACGCGCCAAGGTTTACGTAGAGGAGCTTGTTGCCCGCAGCGTCAGGACAGACCAGCCAGGCCTAAAAAGATTCAAAGAGTTAGAAAGCCATGCAGCTAAGACGCCAGTCATTGACGCACGTTGGACTGAGGACGAGTGATCGAAGGGTTGCTCCATTCAACAGTGTCCCCGGACCAGTTGAAGGCACCCGATGTCGCAGGAGTGGTGGACCAGGATACTAGTAGCTTGTTCTGAGTAGTTGCGTTTACTAGGGGCTCAACAACCGCGTAGAGCCAGCTTCCTCCTGCAATTGTCTGCTGCAGCTGGCCGTCACTCGAAATTTGGAATTGCGCAGCGTCAACCGGATCCCCAAGGACGGCGTCGGACGCAGTACCTTTTACTTCTGAGCGAAGATACTGGTGGAAGTTGGGGTCTTCCTACACACGTAGTACATCAGCGACCTTCTGATTATGTTCAACGTATATTACATACCACCGCACGGATGAAGGAAAATCCTGGCAGCAGTGTTGGCGTAGCCCCAGCTGGGGCAGAAGATATTGTAGTCGGGCTACCTGGGGCAGACGTAGGCGATGATGAAGGGGAAGAAGCAGAGGAAGCTGTGCCCTGGAGGCACTGGGAGTAGTACTGGCTAGAGAACGTGCAGACCCATCCACTTGGGCATGTCGTTGCTCCCGTCCAGCCTTGGCCACCGCACTGGTCAAAGATGTGTCAATACTTTCCAATTTAACAACGTAAAAATGCGCACCTGGCCCCATTGCGGAGCGGTTTGCGCAGACACGCCCGTAGCAAGCGCCAAAGCGCCAGCTAGAGAGGCGAAGAGAGCTTTTGTCATCTTGGCTGGGATTCAGTAGCCAAATTGTAGAATGAAGAGTACAACCAACAGTCGTTGTTCATCTTATACGCGCTGTAAATACCGAAGGTACCGAGCTATAGGCGATATCTCGGCGGCGGCGCGAGCGTAATGGTAGCGACGCTTCTTGAGGACGAAGCTCGCGATGAGCAGGGAACTCAAACATGCTCGGAACCTTGTCGGTCGCCATGTTCAACGCATCATCTGCACGCCCTGAAGCTGAGAAGGGGTGTCAATATCACCGGATGAGGCAGAAATGCGGAAGGGTGCGTGGACTCGTGATGCTGCCCAAAATGATTTCAGTCATGAAGCGGGTGAATTGAGCAGAGAAACGCCTTCTCCTGCGCGCGAAAAAGCTCCTTGCGACTGTCCATAGTCCACCTCGTGAGCAATACATTGCTACCAAGAGTAGATTTTGGACCGCCGTCGGCGGAAAGACGAATATCTTCGGTATGAGACATCCCAAACATGATTCAGTAAACAGACTGGAGTATTCAGAGAGGGTACATATCATCCGGGCCCCAGAAGCAGAACACATATTTGCGAAAACAGTGTCCAAACTGACCACCGTCACATGCGAGTTCGCTTGCTGCCAGTCAATGTGTTCATGCAAGCTGCACGAGAATGCATCTCATATGTAGTTTGTAAGCCTGAGAATGTTGTCAAAGTGAGTAACTGAGCGCGCAAATGAAACAAAGTAATGCACCGTAACTCCCTCTCAGTGGACTCGCGGCGAAGTACCGTAGCTGCGTGTGTCAGGCCCCTCTTACATTCTTACAGGATCTAGAAAGTCATTGTAGCTTCTTAACATTGAGATGAATCGACTCATGTACTTGGCCAATCTGGGATGTGAGGATTAGTGTTGCGTCGAAAATAGGGATGTAATTTACTGTCAGTAAATAATGGATTACTTACATGGTAATTTACATATCTTACATCTGATTGCTCCCGAGCTATGTAAGTAAATGTAAATAAAGGTCGTCGGGCGCACGGATGTCGCACATGCTACGAAACACAACGTCGGGAGACCAGACGTTTCACGGGCCGGAAAATTCATGATTTTTTCCCTACGTTCTTGAAGACTTGAACGGCCTTTGTGCTGAGTCCCCACCACTATCAGAATGAGCTCCGAGCCTGCTAAAACAGACAACCTGTCGGTTATAGACTACGCTGCCAATGAGGACCGTCTTCCTCAAGATGACGCATTTCTTTCACGTCTGAGCATCAGTCTGGTCCTGGACCCGCACATCCGTCGTCTTCACGATGGAATGACCGTCGCAGAGGTCCTCCAACTCGCGCTCCCAGATGCCGCGCTTTCCGATTCAGACCCGCCCGCATTCTCCAGCACTCCTCCCGTATTCTCCGAGTTAAACTGGGCTCGCCTGCAAGCACACGCCCTGCCATCACGCAAGGTCGTAGATAGGCTAAAAGATGGTGACCTCGACGCATGGACAGCAGGAGAAAGATCCATCACGTACCACGGCGTCTTCTTTCCATTCGCTGTTCTCACTTGCTGGGACTTACTTCATAGTGCCACAAAGTCACGCACGGAGTGGGAGCGCACTCTATCATGGACTAAGCGACTCCTTGAACAGAAGGCGAGTGTGTCGAACGAGGGTGTCCGCGGTTTCATCGAGAACACAGCCGAGCTTGCTAGAAGCCTGCGCTGGAACGGGGCCACTATACTCGATCGTGTCCGCGTTGGAAACAGGGAGTTGGCCACGCTTCTATCCGACTGCTGGATCACGGACGATATCTTTGATCTCTGTCTGAGTGTCCTCCGACACGACGTTCAAGAAGCAACTCACTTGTCAAGTCCTGCGCCGCGCATCCTCCAGATCGAGGGCACACTGAAACTCAAGTTCCTATATTGTGATCGCAGCTATCTGGACAATAGCTCTACTCGTTACCTCCGTATCCTAGGTCAGGACCTTGCGGAAGGCAAAGTGAACGTCTTCGCAGGCATTTTTCATATCAACAATAACCATTGGGTGGCTGTTGTTGCAGACGTTCCAGCACGTCGTATCTTGTATGCCAATCCAATGGCTCCTGGAGTTGGTTTGAAGGTTCCGCTGGCCGTAGAAGCAGTGACTTGGTATCTTGAGCAGCATCAGCTCACAGGCTTCACCGCTGTCGGCCTCAAAACCGTGTTGCAGCTTGATGGGTTCTCGTGCGGTATTCTCAGCTATGCAGCCCTTGCACATCACTTCCTTCCGGCTCAGTATCCACTTCCTCCCCCTGGTCCCTACAACTCGTCGCTTGCTCGCATGTCAATGTTCCACAGGATTGTGGCACAAAGCACACGGACTGCAGACCGTTTCTCAAACGTATGGATGTTTGCGGCTCGCGAGGCTCCCACTCCACTTGTTGTACCCAAAATGTTCTTACCGCCCACTGGCAAGCGTACATTCAAGGACATCAGTGATGGTTCTTCTGACCATGGTGACTCAGACCACTCACATCCCAACTCTCACTCGGCTGCTAGCGACATCAGCATCTTCACCAAAGTCCTGCTCCCTAAAAGGGAGCGTGAGTTGGCTTCAAGGAAAAAGAGAAGGGTAAAGAAGAAAGCGCAGAACAGCCAGTTCTCTGATGGCATGGCTGAGCCCGGATTAAGAGAAAAGCTTAAAGAGGTATTAACACACCTTTCACTCGAGTTGTCATTACTTACTGGCATGCTATAGAACTCTTCTCGCTCGATAGCTTCAGGTGGCCCAGGCCGAACTGCCGACCAGATGCTAGAGGTGCTCACAGTTTACCAAGGCAATAATGAGACAGGCGCAAAACAGTACATCTGTGTTGGCAAGGGCTGTAAGGCAAAATGGAGTGGGCGTACCAAAGGACGAGTTCTGAAGCACGCTGCACAATGCTTACATCTACCAGAGGATTTACGCATGTCGACTATAGTAGCGCTTGCCAGCATGTCCACGAGATCTCAAGTGAACACACAGGCTGCCAAACCAACACTGATTCAAGAGAAGAGCAAAGACAGCTCTGCGACTGTAGTGTTGCAGCCAATTCGAGTAGGCAATCCTGTGGGTACTCACATCAACGGAGGGAACCTTCGTGAGTATGCGCGAAGTCATGGACGCCAGGAAAGAAAGGCTCAGATAGATCACGCCATCTTGCGCCTGTTTGTTGCCGCTGGATTGCCACCTTCACTCTTTGACTACCCCGAATGGAAGGATTTCTGTGCTGCAATGAACGCAGGATATGTTCCTTTGACTCGGGCAGGCTATTCTGACGTCTTGCTTCCAACTGAGCAGGCCTACATTCAACTGCAGCAGCTGAAGTACTTGAAGACAAAGCGTAACCTTACCATCACATTTGACGGTGGCACAACTCGTCGTCAAGATGGATTCTATAGTGTTCATGTCTGTATGCCTGAGGGCGAAGAGTTTCTTGTTGACATGGTGGACGGCCGAGGAGTCTCTCATACAGGGGAGTGGATCTGGAGCCATCTTCTTCGGGTGTGTCTATACTACTGTCCTCAAATGAATACAATGCTGATCACTTATGTATAGAACATGCGCCTCGTTGGGCTGCATCTGTTTGCAGGCATAGCATCAGATAGCACCGGAAACACCAAGAACGCGCGCAGCAGAGCAGTCACAGAGGTCCCTACTCTACTCAACCTTCCTGACGGTCCACATCATCTGTCAAACACTACGAAGGACATCTCAAAAATTGATTACTTCAGTGAAGTGAGCTTGCTATAATTATATCCTATTCCAAACACTGAGAAGCCCATCAATCTCAGTTCATAGCAGTTTTACGGAAGTTTATCACACACTTTAGTCACGCTGCACACGACACAGTTATGCTTGACGAACTACGCAAGGAGAGGGGCATCGGACGAGGCCTGGAGAGCATTGGAAAGACAAGATTTGCAACTATCACCTGGGCAGCACTTTCTGTCAAGCGGTGCCTCGAGTGCATCTATGACCTTGTTGATAACGGGGATATCAATCTCGGAGTGAGGACTGTTCCACATATGCATCTTTGATTGACTTCCTGACAAATTGTGCTGTACAGGAACTGCTTACTCCTCACTTCCGTCGCAACACTAAGCCTGGTTGAGTATTCCGTTTGATGCTCGACGCCTACATTGCTGTAACGGAACCAATTGCAAGGTCAATTGAGTGCATTGAGGCTGCTTCTGCAAATGCCTCTGATGTCTTTGTGTTCTGGATGGCCTGCGTTGCGAGTATCAAGGATGCTCTTGAGAACGTGGATCTTGAGATTCCCTCTCCAGTGTGCGAGGAAATCCGCGGCATCATCAACGTGCAATGGCGTGAGGTCTTCAACGATAACCACATCTATCTTGCTGCATTCCGTCTCAATCCTGGTGAGTCAATGTTATACACCACATATCACCAATGGCACTAAACATCATCTTAGTCCACGTCGATTCAGATATTATGTGCAGCCCAAATAGCCTGGCACCAACTATTACTGTTCGAGGTAGCAACAGCGTGTCTGCTGCAGAGCGGGTTGCCACAGGTGTCAAGCACGCGCAGAGCTATCTGAAGACTGCAAAATTGCTCAACAATACCGCCATTCAAGAGATACTGCATGGTGATAACTCCGTCTTCACGAAGTGGGCATCAAAACCAAAAGAGTTCCAGCGAGCGTTGAATGAGCAGCTCAAGGCTTTTGTGCTGGGCTTATTCCCATTTTGCATGCAAATTCTCTCTGATGACACTCCGCTCTCCTGGTGGATGCGGCTCACGGGACGGGAAGGCTCTGACCTCATTGCGGTGCGTAGAATTACGGTGCCAAGCTATACTTCTCCACCACTGACAACTATGACAGGAACTCGCCATCAAGATATTCTCAGTTCGTCCTCATTCCATGGCAGACGAGCGTACCGCATCTGTTATCACTTGGCTCAATGCACCACGTCGTTCTCAGATGCTCGTGTCAACACTCTTTGCTCAAGCACAAGTCCGTCAATGGTACACGAATCAACAGAAGGCAGGTAGCCTCATGTTGGGCATAGATAGCTGCCTGTTACTTATTGCTATACCTAGGATACAACACAACTCAAAGTACCAGTAGTCAAGTTCTATAACCTCAAAAGGCTGCTTTTCTCGAAGCGTTTAGATGGCAGCGAGGGTCTCCTTCCAGAAGCAGAAGAGGACACAGCAGACGACAGCAAGAACAACGTCACTAGGATGCCATCACCAACCCCCACGGCCAAAGAAGACGACGACACCGCAAACCCAGAACCAGATGCAACCTTTGACGTCGAGGGCGATACAGAGTTGAACCTTCGTGCTTTTATGCTGTGCGATGTGCTGGCGGACTCGCACACACTGGCATCCGCATCTCACGGCTTGACTTTGGCTGCTGTCAGCAACAACATACCTGCTGCCATCAGCATTAGGGGAGCTTTGTCTGCAGAGGCATTCCGCATTGATGACTGGGCGTAGCCAATGCCTTCGTCCTTTCTCATGTACTAGTCCTTTCTCATGTATTAGTCAGGGCCATTTCAGCAAATTGTTTTCATTCCCGTACACGTGTATGTACTAAAACTTATGATATTGTCCGCAAGCGTACCCAGAAAGTCGTACATCGTCGGCCCCATGAGGTCGACCTTCACTCCTACTGGAATACCGCGCCTGACCCATCTATGAACCTGCTTTTTCCCCGTTACAATTTGCACACCCTCTGAGGTGCGACTCACGCAACTTTGGATCGTCGTGTAGTAGTGGTCGCTCACGCAACCTTGGTGCGTGTCTTGAGGAATCACGTTGACATGTGGAGTAGGGAGACGTTTCCAGGCAACATCGTCAGTGTAGCATCAGAGGCATAGACAACAACACACACCTTGTACTCTTCGTACAACAGCGGTGGACCTCGACACTCGTCAAAGTTGGGGTGGATGGCGACCCATTCGCACCTTCTCCTCACCTCAGCAGCCGCTGCGTTCCAGGAGCCCGGGGTCACCACATACACCACGGAGTTCGCAGGCTCCTGCATACCTCGCAAGGGAGTTGGGGATACCTGTTGAGGAGGATGACTTACCTGGAGAGCTTCGACCGCCACAAATGCCTGCAGCAGTACAGCCTTGCTCAAGGAACAGCTCGTTGAATGGACGCATCAGCGCGCAGGACTTCGATTTCGGGCGAGTGCTTGGGGAGGGCCCGGAGAGGTCATACTCTACCGTGAGTTCTCAATGTGTCTGGCCGGGATAGGGTATAATTGGAGTGCCGCACAGGTTATGCTGGCGCGACAGGGGAAGTGGAAGCCTTGCCAACCGTCCGCGGCGAATCGCTGTGTCGCTCACTGAGTGTGCAACCCAAGCGGTGCTCATCTTCCAGGCGACATCGTCAGTGTAGCATCAGAGGCATAGACAACAACACACACCTTGTACTCTTCGTGCAACAGCTGTGGACCTCGAGAGTCGACACGTTGTCGAAGTTGGGGTGGATGGCAAGTGGCGAAAGCAAAGTCCATTAAACGCTGATGTAAGTGGCTCCTCAATCCGTCATGATCAGATTACTTACCATTACTTACTGTTACTTACTGCCCGGGACGGCATGGTCTGGCAACGGTAAGAAACATTACTTACATCCTTTATTTACCCTGAATCTGACCCTCAACAATTATTTACTTACCTTACATCTCCGTTGAATTATCAACGCAACACTAGTGAGGATTGCGGACTGCCAGTTGTGAGGACCCCGAGGACCGATTGACATGAATGATTGGTGATTGCCCGATTGGATCTGCGGCCAACCTCTCCTTCATCCTCACCGTGGAAACTCCACAATGGCTGCACAGCAGGTGTGTTTGAATCTTCTCTGAAAACTAGTACTGTCTAGCTGAAGTAACTGAAGGAAGTAATGGCTTTGCAGCTCCGTATCACGGACTCGTAGTTACCGGACTTTTCTTTTGTCTTCCGTATATGGTTGCCTTAGGGCCTGATCGGTGCCGCATTATGTAGTCGACTTATAAATAATTCCCCACCAATAAGGAAATAAGTTGCTGTGGAAATAAGTCGAATTAAGCGCTGGATTATTTTATTTGGCGGGGGATTATTCCATAATGCGACTACATAATGCGCAGCCGATCAGGCCCTTATTTTTCTTTCATCACACGGACACATCTGTATCACAGATCTTCCTTTTTGGGCTGCCTGAGGACTCTGTCTTATATACCTTCACCCTTGCTCCTGACACTCCATTGTGCTCTTTCTCTTTTGCACCTGGAGTGAGTATTCTTTGTTGTCCCTCACATATGCAATATGCCCACAGCCTGTACCTGTAGTTAACTTGCTTTGCTCGTGTGTCTTAGGTACAGTCATTATGCAATTGTGCTCTTTATCTTTTGCACCTGGATTAACTTGCTTCGCTTGGGTGTCTTAGGTTCTTACAACGGGAAGTGGGATTACGACTGCACATCACATCCCTGCCTCTAGACGCGTTGAATCATTCAACCGTCTTTAGGAAGCTCTAGTGGCACTTCAATTACAGCGTGGACTTACAGACCAATCTGACATTCCAGAGGATGTAGGAGATTTCAATCGTCGCTGTGTTGGATGCATTTCTGAATCCCAGGATGTATATTTTGCCTTGCACAGTCTTCTAGTTGGTGTTGCAAGGGACAACGATCCAACTACTACTTTGCAAATCATATATGATGCAATACTCAACAAGGGCCTAGTACCAGAAATGGTTCGTTTAACATCTGGAAACATGATGGCCGCTACCGATATCTACTGAGCTCTGGTAGTTCAGGTAGGGCAGGTAAACAAGTGCCCCTCAGGTAGCAAAGTGATTGGTGGCTGTTGGCTCGGTAGCACTCCGTAGCAAGCCCTTGAACGTACAAGCTTCCATAGTTTATTGAGATGGTCTTATTTTCTGCGTAGTCAGAACTCTGTAGCAGTCTGTAGCACCCTGTAGCACAATAAGAGAGGAGCAATCTGTCAGAATCTTCTAAGTAAGCACATGTGAACTAAGTAGGAGTTGGGTATTTCCGAGACTGCTGTATCTTATCACTGCCTGTGTTTGAAGCTGTCCACCCCTCGAGGTCCTGCAATGCATTCTCCTTCGCAATGTCTGAAAGTCCTGCCAACTTCTCGTCCACCAAGCTGAATCCTCCAAGGCAGCTTGTTTGCAAAGCCCAATGAGATGTGTGCATGAACATAGAACACAGTTGATACATTGTAACAGTAAGGTTACTACTCACCAGGTAAGTTGATAAACTTGGGCAGATAGTGTGAGATAAAGAGTAAGAATGGTGGTAAGCAAAGTACTGGTGGGTACTGAGTAGTCCTAGTTCAACAGAGTGGATAAGACTGAGGGGATATGCCCTCAGGAGTGCCTCTATATATACATGAAGGGGAGGACCCCAGGTACTACCCTAAGACCCCTAATACCTACATGAGTAAGCAAAGTAATCTACCTTACTAAGCATGCCCTATGTCCTAGTGGTGCCACTTCAATAATCAACCAATAGCAATTGTCCCCATGACCTGACCTCATGACCCAGTCCCAAGGCCAGACTTGTTCTAGCTTGTTCTAAGACAAGGCTAGACTTTTCCAGAAGGTTCTAAGAACTATGACATCATAGTTCCAGCATGTTCCACAAGGTTCCAGAGAGTTCTATCATGTGATACACAGATAAGGAAAGGAGCACATCAGCACATCAGAGACAGAGATGCATCAGCACATCAATTGATAGGCACTGAGAATAAGCACCGGAATAAGTGCCCAAATAAGCGCCTGATAAGTGCATGATAAGCATTGGATAAGCGCCTAAATAGATGCTGGATAAGTGCTGGATAAGTGCTGGATAAGCACTTAAATATTCCCAATAATACCGTTGCCTGGTAAGGCAAGTCTTGTAGAAACATTGAAAATCTGTGACACACATAACTGTTTTATATATAGCGCTGCGAATCTTTGTGGTGACCGTACAATTAAGCTCCTCCAAGTCTTCAAGGTGTCGGAGATGTTCTGTGAAGACACCCTTGTATGTTGTTTCATGAAAATCGTGGGTCCTATCTTTTTGTGCTAGACGTCCGGTCGACCAGCGCTGCAACCCATAGCGGACCTAGTGACTCAGACTATACATCAATAGTTCTTGCTCAATTCACAATGTGAGTACATACCATTGTAAGTAGCAGCGCAATGGTTGGTAATAGCACCAGGTCAAAGAGGCTGCGGAACTCTACACCCGGTGGAGGTTGAGTAGAACCCCCAGATTGTGAAGCAATGACGTCCTGCAGTGCGTGAACAATAATTGGTACTGAGATTAGCCCACGAGGTGGATTTTTGTCAAACTCATTATTGGGGGTTACAATAGTGGGTAATTGAGAAAGGAAGCCGGCAAAGACACCCAATGTGTAACAATAGTGGTTGGCATCACCGCAGTGCCCAACTGGCTCAAGCAACTGCTTCACCCAATCAGTGTTCACCTGTGCCGCATTGTCGGTAGCTACGTCTTGTACCAGCCCGTATGTCTCCACAATTCTGTTGCAAACTGTTGTGGATGGCCTGACTAGCCCATTTTTTTTTTTTTTTTTTTTTTTTTGCAATTTACCTCTTGTTTTTACCTTTGAAACCTGGTTGCAACCCAGTTGCAACCCTCTCTGCACAACCCCTTGCACGTCTATCAAGCGCCCGTATCACATGGCTTAGATGCTCTACATGGTCACGTTACTTGCTGCTACGTCACACTGGCATGTGACTTGCTCATGTAAGACCACACACTAGGGGCAAACGCCGATTTCACACGCCTTGAAATTTGCATGATTACCCATTTAAATGTTAACTATCAGCAGATAATCCATAGGCAATTTTGGGCTCGGAATTGTTTCTTAATGTTTGAGAATACAAAATAATGCTATACAAATTCTGTGGCTTTTCCGGCGCAGGAATTTCTGTTGTTTAAGTGGTAGTTAAATCAAAAAGAAAAATGAAAGGAAAGTTATCTTTCAAGGCTCAGAAAACCAAGTGGAAAAGATGCCTTCCACGGATTCGGCGGGGCGTGGGAAAAGGGCATGAAAAAATCAAGAAAAGGAAAGGGCGGGTAGAATTTCCGGCGGCCTACCTCGTTGCATGCACGTGCTACCGAAAAGTTCTTGAAAGTTGTTTGCCACGTTATGTTTGCCATCACCCGACACACGTGGGAAATCTAATTGTTTTTACAATTTTAGGTTGGTCAGAAATCTGACATGGATAGTCCAACAGAGACCGGATTTTTCCAACAGTGTCACAAGTTTACAGCCTTAGGTGCCTATCTAGAGCGCTTATTTTCCGGCTAGGAGTGATACCGGACCTAACCCTAACCCGGGTCACGTGACATCCTGCCTTATTTATCAATAGTCCAGACCCAAACCCTAGACTCAATCTGGAGCGGTTCCAGATCAACCTAGGCTATTGTTCTATTTGTTCAACTTCCATTGATAGGGATTCCCCAGGGATTCCCCAGGGATTCCCCCAGGTCTTATTGTTCTATTGTCTTTCGACTATTGTCTTCTATCTATTGTTAGGGATTCCCCAGGGATTCCCCCAGTTTCTATTGTTCTATTGTTCCTATTCTATTGTTCTATTGTTCTATTGTTCTAGCTCTATTGTTCTACGTACCCTGGTCCTTGACAGTTACTCAGGTCCTTGACAGTTACCCTGGTCCCTTATTGTTCTATTGTTACTCCAGCCCCACAGTTACTCCAGTCCCTAGTGTGGGAACTGGTGCACAGACCACCCAGACACAGTATATATAGTACCCCTTACCCTCCCTGGTTCTGCATCTTGACCTCTTCGTCATTTGCACTGCCAGGTGAGTTACTCAATGTAACTTAGTATAAGCATGATATTAACTTCGTCATTTGCACTGCCAGTATCCGGCCTCTGTGCCTGCTTGCCTGCTCATCATCGACTCTGACCTTGTTGTCGTCGTTGGAGATCCCTTTCCTTTTCCACCATCATCCATTCCACCCTTGTTTAGGGTTTAGCAGCATAGCAGCAGTCGCTCCACGACATTAGGTCAAGATACCACACAGCTACCGGCACGACTGCCCTTAGCTTGGATCAAGTCTTCCTGTCCCCCCAGTTTGAAAAAAGTTTATTCCCCCCTACGTTTGAGAGTAAGCCATCGCCGTCCGTCTTGACGTGCTTGATCGCTGACTCGTTCACTTTCCGTGGTTGATTCTTAGTGCCGAAAGAATCCCACTCCCGTTTCACCGCTCGTCCAGATCCTTTGCACAAGGATCTGAACCAAGCGCGTCGAGAAGTCAAGATCCATCGCGCCTTGCCCCAGGCTGTGTTTGATCAACTCGACGCAGAGCACGCACGTGGCAAGAGCCACAAGTATACGGAGAAGGAGCTCAAGGCTATTGCCTCCTACGTCGGTCGCCGTAAACCCAAGGGCTCTGCCCTCACACACAGATTCCCCACAGCAGAGGAGTTTGAAAAACTCCGCGCTGAGTCCAAAGAGTTCGCCGCCCGTACCGCACGCAAACGAGCCCAGGCTTTAGCAAATCTCCCCAAGAAGCCTTCATTAGCAGAACGATTCCCAGCCAGGCCCGCTACCAACCCTAGCGCAGCCCTCATAGCAGCAAAGCCGACTCTCATTGACTTTCGCAAACACACCGTTGAAGACCTTCGAGGTATCTTCACCCCAAAGCTCACTGCCACGCTCCAACGTCTGTCGATTCTTCCCACCATCGACAAATATCAACAGCTTCACAAAGACACGAAGCGTAATTTTGAGCAAGAGAAACAGAAGCTAGGAAAGCTTCTAGAGGAGTTACCCACCCGAGCCCCTGTCATTACTCATCGTGAGTGGCAGCTGCTAGATTGGGGATTAAAGGCAATTGGAGGAATCAGTTTTACGGGTCTAAGGAGGAATTACGAACAAGTGTTCAAAGCTTTAGATAAAGTGTGGGCGGACGAGTACTTCATCTCGTTCTAGATAGAATACAGTGTGGCTTCCCAAAGTCCCGATAGTAGCATCTGGTCCAGAGATCATCTTCCCTGTGAAAACTATCCACACACCTTCAACCAGCAGACCTTCAGAGACGAGTCTTACAACTCAGAAGAAGGACATCAAGTTTGTGAAGTACAGCCGTGTCCCAATCGCTATAACAGAGTAGAATATCCTGGTCGTTACGCAAACCAGTACCGACCCATCCATCACTGGCAAGAAAATCGTATTCTTGAATCTCTTCCACCCCTGCCTGAATCTGAAGAAGACTTCGATCGAACCTTCACGCAGGAACAATATCAGATGGACTCCACCAACGTTTCCCAGCATGCTTCCAGGGTACCCACCCCGGCCCCTGTACAAGAACCATCTTCTCCTCCTTCTGCAGAACAACTACTGCAAGCACTTCTCCTTGGTCAGCAACAGTTGACACAAGCAATCACAGCGCTGATTCAGAATCAGCAACCGGTCAACAACCGATCAAGGGAAAGGGTTGTGGAGAAACCTGCCAGTTTTAAAGGCAATGCTAGTAGTGATGCACGTCGCTTTCTAGCCGCCTTCTCAATGTACGCACAGTTTAACGAGAAGCTGTCTCCGTACAATGCTCAAGGTGGCCAAACCCGGTTGGACCACCTCTGGATCTCGTCGGCCCTGTCATTCATGACAGAAGATGCAGCAGTTTGGGCTACGCCCCACATGGATCTGATTGCTAGTCATCAGGCAGCCTTCAACGGTGACTGGGACGACTTCAGAACAGCATTTAAAGCCCGGTTTGAACCGGTTGATGAAATGGTAGACGCTAAAGCTAAGCTCAGGGAGCTATGGCAAGGCAAGAAAACGGTTCCGGAGTACACTGCTCGATTCAGGGAAATCATGGACAGGACCGGCTACTCGACACAAGACCTTCATGATCGGTACTACGAACACCTGAGTACTACCATCAAGGATGAACTGGTTCACACCGCAAGGCCTCACGTCACTCTTGTAGACCTGATCAATGTTGCTACAGACATTGACAATTGTCTTCGTGTTCGAGCTCAAGAGAAAGCTTGTGAACAAGGTCGAACGGTCCCCAACCTGTTCAAAACCACTCCGGTCTCCACCTCGTCCCCGGCTCCCTTCGTCCAAGCACCTCGTGACTCCAATGCCATGGAAATCGATGCTACCAAGGTTGGACCTAACGGAAAAACACGCGCCGACTTCATGAAGGCTATGAACGGCAGATGTTACGGATGCGGATCAAGGATCATCAGAAGAAGGACGGAAAACATGATCGTGAACTGTGCGGACATTGTGGTGGCAACCATCAGACGCAGGTTTGCCAAAGTCGGTTCCTTGGGTACCCACCTAGGCAACAGAAGGTGGCTGCAAATACTCTGTTTGATCCATCAACTCCGGCTCCCTCGTCGTCCTCGTCTACAAGGCCCCTGCCTAATCCACCCGCCGCCTCCGTCGCCAGCTCCTCGTCACCAAGTCCGTTCGACTACATCCATCATGAAGCAGATGTCATCGCTCACGGACCAAGTCAAGCAGCTGGGTAATCAAAGGGATTTTTAGAACGGACTCCAGGTGAAACCGCACCCTCGAGTCCCTCTAGAAAGACCTACATAGAAGAAGTGGAGGACAATGATGATTTCCCCACGGACACAGTTTTTAACGCCCCTGTAGTAAATACCTGCCCCGCACAGCAGCCCGATTCGCAACCTTCAGTTTTATTTAACGACATGTATAACTACTTCGAAACCTTGTCGTCTTGCATAGTACCAGAAATAGACCCGCTTAGCATGCACTTCCGAGTTCCTATCACGCTCAAAGGAGTGTTTAGAGAACAAGGCATCAAAGCCATGATTGACTCAGGAGCCACCGCTTTATTCCTGAGTCAAGACTTTGTCAATCGGCACCGAGTACGTACGGTCCCCTTAGAAAGACAGATCCCACTCCATAACATCGATGGGACTCTAAATCAAGGAGGACGTATAACACACAGAGCAGAGCTCGAACTACAAGTTGGGGCTATCAAAGAAAATGCAACCTTTTTGGTCACAGACATCGGACCAGAAGACTGCATTCTAGGTCTACCCTGGCTTCGCAAAGCAAACCCCAAGATCAATTGGGCTACCGGAGAAATGGAGCTGGAAGCCGAAGAAGACTTCGAACCCTTCCAGTCTATCACAGCCAATCGGAAACAGAGACGAGCCTGGCTCAGAGCCGGTATCATTCAGGACACAAAAGAAGAACTTTGGTCCTGTGCCAGCTTTACGTACTCCACAGACATCGCTGCTAAGGCCCATCAATCCAAAGAACAACGGACGTTCGAACAGATGGTTCCAGAGGAATACCGCAGACACCAGAAAGTCTTTTCAGAAGAAGCATCACAGCGTCTCCCTAAGCATCAGCCCTGGGATCATACAATTGATCTGACCGAGAACCCAAAGATGTTCAGATCCAAGGTCTACCCCATGTCTCCGAATGAACAAGCGGAGCTAGACAAGTTTATTGAGGAAAACCTAGCGAAAGGATATATTGTTCCCTCCAAATCGCCTATGGCCTCACCGGTATTCTTCGTCAAGAAGAAGGACGGCAAGCTCCGGCTTGTTCAGGATTATCGACGGTTAAATGACATCACAATCAAAAACCGCTACCCACTCCCCTTGGTATCAGATATTACCAATCGGCTTCGTCAAGCCAAATCTTCACTAAGTTTGACGTACGATGGGGTTACCATAACATTCGGATCAAGGAAAATGACGAATGGAAGGGTGCATTTGTGACAAACCGAGGGCTGTTTGAGCCTAAGGTGATGTTGTTTGGCATGACCAATTCTCCGGCCACGTTTCAAGCAATGATGAATTCCATCTTTGCTGATCTCATCGCAGAAGGAAAGGTCTCGGTCTACTTAGATGACATCCTTGTCTTCAGTTCAGACATTGCGGAACACCGGAAAATTGTTCATGAGGTACTATCTCGACTTGAAGCCAACGACTTGTATCTTCGCCCCGAAAAATGCGAATTTGAACAGTCACAAGTCGAGTATCTAGGTTTAATCATTGGTAACGGAAAGATCCGTATGGACTCGGGTAAAATAGAAGCTATCACCAATTGGCCGGTACCACAGAACCTCCGTGATGTACGCGGCTTTATTGGATTTGCCAACTTCTACCGACGTTTCATCAAGGACTTTGCGCGGCATACTCGTCCTCTTCACGATCTCACCAAGAAAGACCAACCTTGGAAGTGGGGAGAAGCACAGCAGAACGCCTTTCAAATGCTCAAAGATGCGTTCACTCAGGAACCAATTCTAGTCACATGGGAGCCCGATCGCCCCACACGTATTGAAGTTGATGCGTCTGGCTTTGCAACTGGAGGGGTTCTATTGCAGAAACTAGAGGATGGACAATGGCACCCAGTAGCGTTTCGGTCTCAGTCTATGGCCGAAGCGGAACGGAACTATGAGATCTATGATCGAGAAATGCTTGCTATCATCAGAGCTCTCGAAGATTGGCGTCACTATCTGGAAGGATTACCCGCGCCCTTCGAAATCATCACAGATCATCAGAATCTGCAGTACTGGCGAACCGCCCAGGACCTGTCTAGACGACAAGCTTGGTGGTCTTTGTACCTTAGCCGGTTTGACTTTGTGTTAACACACAAACCCGGAAAGACCCTTACTCAAGGGGACCCATTATCCCGAGTCAGAACCCTGGAAGTTCTAGATGCATCAGACAACAAGGAACAAGTTGTGCTGAAACCCGAATACTTCCAGACAATAGCCGCCTCAAGTACTCTGGAGTCAGATCCGTTAGAGTCACGAATTAAGGACATCAGTATTCGAGAAGCAGAGGTAGTCCAAGGACTAGCTAAACTTAGGAAGGATGGACCCCGAAAGTTGACTGACGGTGGACTTGAGTGGGAAGAAGACAATGGACTGGTCTACTACAAAGGGAAGCTGTACATTCCGAAGGATCGAGAAGTTCGTAGGGAGATTGTACGACGATGCCATGATGCGTTACCAGCAGGACATCCCGGCAAACATGCAACCCTGGAACTAGTCACACGGCATTATTGGTGGCCTCGCATGGCATCATTTGTAGAACAATACGTCCTCGGATGTGACAAGTGTCAACGAACCAAACCAGCACAGCACCCTGTAACCCCAATACAGCCCATTGAAGTACCAGACGGACCTTGGCAGGTGGTTGGTGTAGACTTAGTCGGACCACTCCCACGTAGTAAGGGGTTTGACATGATTGCCGTGTACACAGACTTGTACAGCAAGCAAACACATGTAATCCCAACCCAGTCTACTGTCACAGCTGACGGTATAGCCGACCTTCACATCAAAGAAGTGTTCAGGCTCCACGGCATTCCCCAACAGTTTATTTCCGATAGAGGACCCCAGTTTGCAGCTTGTGTCATGCAAGCGTTGTACAAACGGCTAGGCATCACTGGCGCCATGACTACCGCCTACCACCCTCAGGCCAATGGTCAAACGGAAAGAACAAATCAAGAGGTAGAAAAGATTCTACGACTCTTTGTTGACCAACGACAAGATGATTGGGCAGAATACATCCCAGTGGCTGAATTCGCCATCAACTCTCGTGTCAACTCATCTACGCAGCACTCTCCGTTTGAAGTCATGTACGGGTACTTACCAGATTTCACCATACCAGTCGGACGTCACAGCCGAATGCCAAATCTAGATGCACGTCTAGAAAAGCTCAGACAGGTTTGGGCAGAAGCCGAAGCTGCCTCGCGTCTATCTAAGGAAAAGATGGCCAAAGCTTCCGCATACACCCGCAGAACTACTCCAGCCTTCAAGGAAGGGGACCTCGTGTGGTTGTCTTCCAAGAACGTCAAAGTACATCAGCAGTCTGACAAGCTAGGGCCTAGACAACTCGGTCCCTTCACAGTTCTTCAGAAGACCGGTGAACATACATATCGGATCAAACTCAAATCCGGATATTGTATTCACGACAACATCAACGTTGAACGGCTATCTCCGTATCGAGGAAACGAAGTAAACGGCCTCATACCAGAACCACCAGCACCGATCTTAGTAGATGATCAACAGGTCTATGAAGTTGAGAAGATCCTAGACAGTCGGATCTATCGGAAGCAAATGCAGTACCTAGTCAAATGGAAAGGCTATGGAGAAGGCGATGTAACGTGGGAACCTGCAGTAAATCTGACCAATGCGAAAGAGAGCATTGCAGAGTTCCACGCCAGACATACCAATGCACCCCAGAAATTGCCCAAAGCACTCTTCGACTCCATTCCTTGGAAACCGTTGGAGAACATCACAGAAGCCATTGCATCTGACCTCGAGTGGGCAGATGGTAGAGTCCCTGGTCTTAGTTCATCGAGGCGATGAATTTTAGGAGGGGGGTAATGACATGGATAGTCCAACAGAGACCGGATTTTTCCAATATTGTCACAAGTTTATAGCCTTAGGCGCCTATCTAGAGCGCTTATTTTCCAGCTAGGAGTGTTACCGGACCTAACCCTAACCTGGGTCACGTGACATCCTGCCTTATTTATCAATAGTCCAGACCCAAACCCTAGACTCAGTCTGGAGCGGTTCCAGATCAACCTAGGCTATTGTTCTATTGTTCCTCTTCCATTGATGGGGATTCCCCAGGGATTCCCCCAGGTCTTATTGTTCTATTGTTCTTATCCTATTGTTCTATTGTTGTATTGTTCTAGCTCTATTGTTCTACGTACCCTGGTCCTTGACAGTTACTCAGGTCCTTGACAGTTACTCAGGTCCTTGACAGTTACTCCGGTCCTTGACAGTTACCCGGGTTCCTTATTGTTCTATTGTTACTCCAGTCCCACATTTACTCCAGTCCCTAGTGTGGGAACTGGTGCACAGACCACCCAGACACAGTATATATAGTACCCCTTACCCTCCCTGGTTCTGCATCTTGACCTCTTCGTCATTTGCACTGCCAGGTGAGTTACTCAATGTAACCTAGTATAAGCATGCTATTAACTTCGTCATTTGCACTGCCAGTATCCGGCCTCTGTGCCTGCTTGCCTGCTCATCATCGACTCTGACCTTGTTGTCGTCGTTGGAGATCCCTTTCCTTTTCCACCATCATCCATTCCACCCTTGTTTAGGGTTTAGCAGCTTAGCAGCAGTCGCTCCGCGACAATGTGTTCGAGTTGTATATAGTACAAGTATTCAAGAAGAAAGTAAAGTGACAGTCAGAGTCCAATTTTGAGACACTGCTAAGCAAAACAGGTAGCCGTGAGTTGTAGTAGACATTCTTTAGCATGAGTTGATTATGCGTACCATCTTCTTGTTCCACTTTAAGTACCATGTTGCCGACAAGTTTGAGACTTATTTGTTCTGAGTTGGCAACAGTAAGTAAGATAGTTGGTACAGAGTGAACATTGAAGAGTAAGTCACAATATGGCTTACAGTTTGTAGCACCAGTATCGATGATATGAGCGGACTTGTCAGACGACAAAGTTGCAAACAGTGGAAATAAAGTGGAATAAATGGTACGAGGACTTACGTGCATAGTCACGTCCGAGTCAGAAAGAGATGCAATCCAAGTGCCCTGACTGGTACTGTGTCAGAAACACAACCAAACACTATGCAGAGCGAGGGAGTGACAACGGGGATGGAGGAAAAACAAGCTAACTCGCGCAGACAATGACGACAAGGATATATGTGATGAGGAGGAGCAGAGACACGACAACGAGGGATCAGCCAACAGTGAGCTAAAGACCAGATTGATATTAGTACAGCAATGGACCTAGTACAAGGTGGACGTCACCTAAAGACCAGGAGGTAGAATCTGAGGTCTTTAGGGAGCTACAGGGTGGGTTTATATACATCTCAGACAAGGACCCCTGGTACCGGGTCTGTACTCCTAACACTGCCATGGGAACATATGGTGTGCTATGGTGCGATGTTCTACAATGTTCCACAATGTTCCAGCACCTTCTATGATCATGTGACCAGTCTGTCACATGTACTTGATCACATGCAGGAGCCATGTGCCATTGATAAGATAAGATAAGAAAAATAAAAGGAAAAGAAAAGAAAAAAGTGTGCATGTTCGTGACATTACCCCCCTCCTAAAGGCCTTTTCTCTGGAAGGCAAGAGTTGAGTCTTTTCTGTCTTCCCACAAGGATACACGTTGTAGAGCTTCTGAAGGCAATTTCTCAAAATTCTTGTTGATTGGTCGGAAATTCATTGCCAAGAATAGAGATGCAGCAATTGGTTGTGGAGCTCCTGGGTGTCGTCTGTGGAAGTCTTTAACAACTTCATCGACATGAGTGAGGTTGGTTGCTGGTTCCAAGGAATTTTCTGACTCTGGGTATCCTTTCCACTTGACACGGTGCTGAAACTCCTTCTTTCGTCCGAAGATCCTTGAATCAAGAATCTGTTCTACCTCGTACTCCTCTTCTTCGTCGACCACAATTGGCTCAGGTTCAGGAAATTCCCATTTAGGGACCAAACTTGCCGTCTTGGCTGGTTGCAATCTATCCACATGGAACACCGGGTGGCGCTTGTCTCGAATGGTGAGTTTAATCCAATTGTTCAAATCCCCAATCTTTTCTAAAATCTCATAGGGACCATCTCGTTTTGGTGCTAGGTTTGCCACCAGCTGTTCCTTTGGATGTTTTTTGTCTTCCACATAGACTTTTTCACCAACTTTAAACTGTAGAGCTTTTGCCACTCCGTGATTGTAGAACCGTTTCTGGTGTTCTGCCGTAAATTGTAACGCAGCTTTAGCGTCTTCTTGGGCTTCTCGTAGCGCTCAAAGACGTTTGTCTGCTGCATGAACATCTGACACTGGGTTCAAAGGCACCTGGAATTCCGGTAGATACCCATAGATCAGTTCAAAGGGGGCCTTCCCGGTGGACGAGTGTACTCGGCTATTAAGCGCAAACTCCGCAATTGGTTACCAATCTACCCAGTCATCCTGTCTGAAGGAGCAGAACACTCGGATATACTGTTCTATCTCTTGGTTCATACGTTTGGTTTTACCATCTGTCTGAGGATGATACACAGTGGACATGGACAACTTTACTCCGAGTGCATCGTAGATAGCACGGAGAAACTTGGACGCAAACACCGATCTGCGGTCTGAGATCATCTGGCAAAGTACACCATGGAGTCAAAACACATTCGCAATATAATCCTGCACATGTTCAGGAGTTTTCATGCTTTCCCGTGATGGATAGCAATGCACCTGCGCTGTTGTTTGATCAACTGCAACCATGATAGAACCGTAGCCTTCACATGGTGGTAGCTTGACAATGAAGTCTGTGGTGACACATTCCCATGGAGCATTGGGCGGTTCTAGCGGATTGAGTGGGCTGTGTGGTGGTGCGGGGTATGTCTTGGTTCTTTGACAGGTGTTACACGTGTCTACATAGTCATTGACAAAGCGTGTCATGCTGGGCTACCAGGAGTTCCGAGATAGTAACTCCAGTATTTTGTACCTGCCCGGATGTCCGGCGGTGGGTAAGTCATGATGTCTCTGAACTAGTCCCTTTCGGATTTCGTCATCTTTAGGAACATAAAATTTTCCCCGGAACAATAACAGTCCATTCTCCACGTTCCACTCTTCGAGTCCCCGGCTAAGAAGGCGAGGTCCGAGTTTCTTGACTTTGGCAAGTGCTTCTGCCACCTCGGTTTCTCAAAAAAAACATTCACAGATACGTTCCAACAGGTCTCTGTCTGGTTGTACGCTAGCTTGCCCCCGTTGAGAAGCAGCAGCTCGGAAGATCTCGGGTCCTAAGACTACTTGTGACAAATTGTCTTCTTCGTCCTTGACCTCATGTTGGCCTAGCTGGGACATAGAATCCGACTTTCCCATTGACTTTCCGGGCTTCGGAATGATCTCGAAGCTAAAGCATGAGAGGAACAACGACCAACGTGCTTGACAATGTGTCAAGTTATGAGCTGTCTTCCAGTACTCGAGGTTCTTGTGGTCAGAGAAGATAGGAAATTTCCCTGTTAGCCCTTCCAAGTAATCACGCCAGTCTTCAAGGGCTCGTACAATTGCCATGAGTTCTCGGTTGTAGATCTCATAGTTTTGTTTGGTCTCAGTCATGCCTTCAGACCGATAGGCTACTGGATGCCACGTGCCGTCTTTGGCTTGTTGCTCCAACACCCCTCCCATTGCATATCCGGATGCATCTGTTTCCAAACGTGTGGGTCTATCAAAACTCCACATTGCCAACACCGGCACTTCCACAAATTGTTGGCGGAGTTCATCAAATGCTGACTGCTCTTCAGGACCCCATTTCCAAGGAACCTTGCCCGTGAGACGGTCTAGGGGCTTACATATCTTTCTGAAGTCTTTGATACTCCGGTAGAAGTTTGCAAACCCACGGAATCGGCGGATATCGGAGACGTTCTACAGTACAGGCCATTCAGCCACTGCCTTTACTTTGATAAGGTCCATGCGTAACTGATTATGACCAATGATGACGCCAAGGTATTCTGTCCCCGAGCTCTCAAACTCGCATTTCTCAGGCTTCAAGAATAGGTCATGTTGCCTGAGCCGTCTCAGAACTTCATGTACCACCTTGCAGTGCTTGGATATCTCCTTGGAGTAGATGAGGATATCATCTAGGTAGACGGTGACCTTGCCTTCACGTGACATCCTGCCTTATTTATCAATAGTCCAGCCCGAAACCCTAGACTCAATCTGGAGCAGTTCCAGATCAACCTAGGCTAGTGTTCTATTGTTTCCCTTCCATTGTTAGGGATTCCCCCAGTTTTTAATGTCCTATTGCTCCCTGTCTATTTTCTTCCGTCTATTGTTAGGGATTCCCCCAGTTTCTATTGTTCTATTGTTCTATTGTTCTACGTACCCTGGTCCCTGATTGTTACCCTGGTCCTTTATTGTTTTATTGTTTCTCCAGCCCCACAGTTACTCCAGTCCCTAGTGTGGGAACTTGCGCACAGACCACCCAGACACAGTATATATAGTAGACCGTACTCTCCCTAGCTCTGCATCTTGACCTCTCTGTCATTTGCACTGCTAGGTGAGTTATTGCATGTAACTTAGTATCATACCCTATTAACTCTGTCATTTGCACTGCTAGTATCCGGCCTCAGTGCCTGCTTGCCTGCTCATCATCGACTTTGACCTCGTTGTCGTTGTTGGAGATCTACCCCCCTTCCTCTCTACTTTACTCCCTTGTTAGGGTTATCAGCATAGCAGCAGTCGCTCCACAACATTAGATCAAGATACCACACAGCTACCAGCACGACTGCCCTTAGCTTGGATCAAACCCTCCTGTCCCCCCCCCCCCCCCCCATTTAAAATAGTTTATTCCCCCCTACGTTTGAGAGTGAGCCATTGCCGTTTGTCTTGACGTGCTTGATCGCTGACTCTTTCAATTTCTGTGGTTGATTCTTAGTGCCGAAAGAATCCCACCCTGTTTCATTGCTTGCCCAGATCCTTTGCATAACGATCTGAATCAAGCGCGTCAAGAAGTCCAGATCCATCGCGCCTTACCTCAGGCTGTGTTTGATCAACTCGACGCAGAGCACGCACGTGGCAAGAGTCACAAATACACAGACAAGGAGCTTAAGGCTATTGCCTCCTACGTTGGTTGTTGTAAACCCATGGGCCCCTTTCTTACACACAGATTCCCAACAGAAGAGGAGTTTGAAAAACTCCGTGCTGAGTCCAAAGAGTTTGCCACCAAAACTGCACACGAACAAACACAGGCTTTAGCAAGTCTTCCTAAGAAGCCTTCGTTAGCAGAAAGAATCCCATCCCGGCCCGCTACCAACCCTAGCGCGGCCCTTATAGCAGCAAAGCCAACTCTAATTGACTTCCGTAAACACACTCCAGAAGAACTTCGAGGTACCTTGCCAAGCTGAGTCTTCTTGGCTGCAGCCCTTGACAAAAAGCTAGCCTTGACGTTCTGGTGCCTCGTGTAGATTTCTCCCACCTCAATCTCTGAATTGTCTTTGCCTTTGACTGGCGCAGTAGGAGTTGGAAAACCTGGAGCTTCGTTACCTTCATCTGACCACGAGCTTATGGAGGAGTGAGACGATTGTCACAACAGTGGGCGGGGAGCACTCTTTGGGGTGACAGGAGGCTTGTTCTTGATCATGACACCGAAGATAGCTTTCTTCCTCACAGGCGTATCAACAGGTGGGAGCAGACCAACACCAGAAGCAGTGGAGGAGGTGGGAGTTAGAGGTGATAGGGTCGGCTAAGTTCAGGATTGTCAGCAATATATATGACTTAATACACTTGAGCAAACTTACCTCACGTCAATATTGGCTGGGAGGAGTAGGCTGGGGAGTGCTAGAGGGGCAGGCAGCCCCTTGTTCAGCTTTGAGATATCCTTCAGGCTCTTCTTCGTGCATCCACGCTTCCCAGTCCTTGAGTCGCTGCCTCTCCAAGTTGTCCCGTACATCATCTGGGAAGATTCCCATTCCCAATGCAGCCACATTGCGGCAATCAAGACACTATAATCAAGTAATAAAAGAGCAAACACTGTTCAATGTGGTACGTACATTCAGAAAAATTGTGCCAAAACAATCAAGCTTCTTGCCCACAGCTATTGTGCCTTTTGCTCCGCAGGGACAGTGACCAGAGACATCTATGCCTTGCTCAGGAGCATACTTCAGGGCTTGATACTCTGTTGATCCCTTCTACAGCGTGCCACAAAAGCGCAGTCGTAATCCCACTTGCCGATGTAAGAACCTAAGACACACGAGCAAAGCAAGCTAATCCAGGTGCAAAAGAGAAAGAGCACAATTGCATAATGACTGTACCTAAGACACACAAGCGAAGCGAGTTAACTACAGGTACAGGCTGTGAGCATATTGCATATGTGAGGGACAACAAAGAATACTCACTCCAGGTGCGAAAGAGAAAGAGCACGATGGAGAGTCAGGAGCGAGGGTAAAGTCTTTGAGATCGAAATGGCGGCGAAGAGCATCCTTGGTCTCCTTGATGAGGGCAAGACTGTTTCTCATAATAGTGAGATCGTCGACGTAGCAAACAATAATTTGGAGGGCTCCCCCTCATTGACGAGTAAAAATAGCGACATCACCTGTGTTGTGACAGACAAAGCCAAGTTCTTCGAGGCATGCCTTGAGCGTGAGGAACCATTGGCGTCCTGCGTGCTTTAGGCCATAGATTGCCTTAAGAGGGCAACATACTTTGCCTTCATCCAGTACAAACCCTTCAGGTTGCTTCATGTAAGCCTCCTCGTCCAAAGATCCGTTCAGATAGGCTTGTTGAAAGTGAATCTGGTGAATTTCCCAGTCCAGAATAGCTGCCAAGGCAACGAGGTATTGCCAAGACTCCAGACGGGCGACGGCAGCGAAGGTGTCTGTAAAATCAATGCCTTGAACTTGCTCAAAACCCTTGGCTACCAGACGTGCCTTATAACAATCAACATTACCGTCCTTGTCGAGTTTGAATTTGTAAACCCAGATGCTCTTAATCGCCTTGCAACCAGGGGGCAATTCGACTAGTTTCCATGTTCCAGTGTCCTGGAGACCTTTGATTTTGGCCTCCATAGCTGCACGCCAGTCATCTAGATCGGGCAAACCCATAGCCTGCCGATAGGTATGAGGCTCCCCCTGAGGTGTAACTGCCACTGCCAGCATGACGACCTGCTCATCAGAGAGGATGTTTTTGGCGTGAGCCAATGCAGCAGCAACAGCGCTGGCGTCAGCTTTCGCTTTGCCTTTGTCTTTGTAGGGGACCTTGCTACTGCGAGCCCGAGTGGTGTCCTCAATCTCCTGTTCAGTAACAGCCCACATACATTGAAAACCCTTTGCATCACAAGGTACAACAGTGCGTTGTGAACAACGTGTAACACCAGCATGGGCCGGGTTGGAGAATGGAAGGTAGTCATGTGAAGAAGCGGCCAAAAGACAATCAAGATTTGGCTCGAGCTTGGGAGAAGGTACGACAGGAGGGCCGTTCTGTTTGGAATGCGGGAGTGGTGTGGACAAAGAGCTAGGCTCTGGTTTTGCAGATGTGGATGCACTAGGAATAGGAGTAAATGGACGCGGTATCCGTGAAGGCGTATGAGCCGACGTGGATGTTGCATCAAGAGGAGGTGGTTGTGCAGTTGAGGGCACTTGCTACGTGGTAGTAGCCGGCTGCAAAAAGGGCGTTAAAGGGAGTGAGAGTTCAAGATCGTATATGGGCGGCAGAGAGGTTGGAATGCTTGAAGATGGTTGAGTAGGAGGTGAAGGACAGTTAGGAAAGATCAGTTCGTCAAATGCAACGTCAGTACTCGAGACAATCCTATGAGTATGTTTGTCCCACAAGCGGTAACCTTTAGAACCCGCTTCATATCCAACATGCACAAGAGGCTGAGCATGAGCATTGAGCTTCCTGCAATGATCCTTGTGAATGTGGCAATAGGCAAGGCAACCAAAGATGCAGAAGTGTGAAACATCCGGCTTGGAGCCAGTAATAATCTCGAATGGTGTCCTCCAATCCAGAGACCGTTTGGGTGCTCGGTTGCGCACATGCACAGCGGTTTTCACGCTTCCCAGAATCCTTTGGACATCCTGGCGGCGTAAAGCATAAAGTGCGCAGCCTCCATGATGGTGCGGTTGAAACGCTCAGCCTTGCCGTTTTGTTGTGGTGTATCCGGGTTGGTGTGCTGATGGACGATTCCAAGATCCTTCAGTTGTTGCACGAAGCACTTCAACTGGTATTCACCGCCCCTGTCAGAGCGAAGAATCTTGTTATCCCTCTCGAACTGAGTTTTGACCAGCTGACAGAACTCCTTGAACTTCTGCTCCTGTTCATCTTTGTGTTTCAGGAAATAAATCCAGACGTTGTCAGAGCAGTTGTTGATGTACGTGAGCATGTAGAGGTGTCTGCCGTTTACAGAAGAGTTCTGCATAGGTCCAGCCAAGTCAGTGTGGATGAGATCGAAAGGTTTGTCCCCGCAAGGTGTCGAGGATGAATGGTATGTGCGTCGTGTGGCCTTGCTGAGTTGACAACCTTCGCATTTGTGTTCAGAGCAAGGAGTCTTCTCGTCAATAGTTAGACCTGTCACCGGGGAGTTGTCAGAGCGTAGCTTCTGTAGTGCTTCCCAGTTGAGGTGACTATAGTGTTGGTGTACAAGGTCAATGGGTGACAAGTGCGTGTGCGTGGAGGAGGCGACTGACGAAGAAGAGACGCAAAGTCCCAACCAGTATTGACCGCCCTTGAGAGTAAGTTTGAAGTAGTTTCTTGATCATGAAGTAACTGAGATGACCGAGTTTTTTACGAAGTTCAAGTAAAGTTATACCAAAGTTATGCACGCTTGCTAGAGAACTTATACGAGTCGATGATAGCGTGTATAAATCATTTGATTTTTTAATCACAGCCATACAAGACGAGATCGAGTTGTATATAGTACAGAGTCCATGATAGAACGTAAACTGATAATCAGAGTCAAGTTTTCCAACACTGATTAAAGTGAAAGGTAGAGTTGAGTTGAAGTAGTCGTTCTTCAGCAAGAGTTCAGTAGGCTTATCATTCTCCTGTTTCACCTCGAGTACCATGTCACCAGCAAGTTTCAAAACTAGTTGTTCTGAGTTGGCAACAGTCAGTCAAATAGTTGGTACGGAGTGGACATTGAAAAGTAAGTCCCGATACGGCGTACAGTGAATAGTTGCGCCAGTATCAAGAATATGTATCAACTCGTCTGTCGACGAAGTTGCATACAGTGGAAGTAGAGTAGGAAAAGTAGTGGTAGGTGAAGTACTTACGTGCATAGTGACGTCAGACTCAGAGAGAGCTGACACCCACGCGCTCTGGTTGCAACGAGGAGTAGTGGTCGACGGACCAGCAACAGCGGGAGTGGCAACAACAGCGGCGGCGGTGGCAGCTTTGCCCTTGGTACCAGCAGCGACAGACTTCCGAGTATCACCCTTCCTGTTCATTGCCTCCTTGGACTTCTCTGTCCAGGGCGAAGGGCAAGTAGGCGTTGTGTGGCCTGTCTCGTTACAGTTGTAACACTTCATCTTTGAAGTGTCACGAACGGACTTTTCCTTTGAATAAGGAGTGGCAGCAGCACGAGCGGAGGAAGTGGCTTTTGCCGGACATTTGACACGTTTGTCAACTGCTGGCGACGCGGCGGAAGTACCACCAGCGGGCCTATCACGAGGGACGAGGGTCGACAAACCCTTAGACCGAGAGCGGTCAAGTGGATGAGCGAGTCGCCAGCTATGGAAGTCGCGGAGAAGCTCCACACTCAGAGATATGGGGTTGTAGTCGTATTTCTCGCCAACAGGAGTACAAGAGCGCACACCAGCCTCGTAACCAGCGCGAGTATGCGCATAGGCAGGGGGAATGATGCCGACAAAGGCGGAGTAGAAGATGTGCTGAGGGAATTCAATACCCTTGGAAAGAGTCTTGAGTACAGGTTGTGCGCGTTGTCGAGTAGTTTGTCCATTTTGTGGACAGGACGATGGAGGGAAAAAAGTTGGAAGATTTTGTTTGCGTCCGACATAGTAGAAGTCGGCTCAAAACCTTCTATCAGCCTGTGAGGCGCCGTCTCGTTGAGATAGTTGGCCATCACAGAGTCCGCAATATGTCCAGCCAGGACGTTGAAGACGGCCTGTTGGACCTCTTGAGGAATGGTAAGACCACCCCTATTGTTAAGACCAACTATCGTCAAGGGACAAGTTGTCAAGTCAGAACCCCTTGGTGTAGCTACACACAAGGTCGAATGATGGTCTAGGCTGCACGGTCGCTATCAAGCACAATGGCAGACAGATGATGGTTCGATAGAATGAATATTGATACGAAGTGGATAGACTGAGGTTCTAGCCCCCATGTCTAGTGTCGCGGAGCGACTGCTGCTATACTGCTAAACCCGAAACAAGGGCGAAGAAGAGGGGGAGTGGAAGTGGAAGTGGATCTCCAACGACGACAACAAGGTCAAAGTCGATGATGAGCAGGCAAGCAGGCTCAGAGGCCGGATACTGGAAGTGCAAATGACGAAGTTAATATCAAACTTATACTAAGTTACATTGAGTAACTCACCTGGCAGTGCAAATGACGAAGAGGTCAAGATGCAGAACCAGGGAGGGTAAGGAGTACTATATTTACTATGTCTGGGTGGTCTGTGCACCAGTTCCCACACTAGGGACTGGAGTAACTGTGGGGTTGGAGTAACAATAGAACAATAAGGGACCAGGGTAACTGTCAAGGACCTGAGTAACTGTCAAGGACCAGGGTACAGAGAACAATAGAGCTAGAACAATAGAACAATAGAACAATAGAATAGGAACAATAGAACAATAGAAACTGGGGGAATCCCTGGGGAATCCCTAACAATAGATAGAAGACAATAGTCAAAAGACAATAGAACAATAAGACCTGGGGGAATCCCTGGGGAATCCCCATCAATGGAAGAGGAACAATAGAACAATAGCCTAGGTTGATCTGGAACCACTCCAGATTGAGTCTAGGGTTTGGGTCTGGACTATTGATAAATAAGGCAGGATGTCACGTGACCCGGGTTAGGGTTAGGTTTGGTAACACTCCTAGCCGGAAAATAAGCGCTGTAGATAGGCGCCTAAGGCTGTAAACTTGTGACAATGTTGGAAAAATCCGGTCTCTGTTGGACTATCCATGTCATCTAGCGGCTATTTATACATGTTGACCTAACTACTTTTGGACCAGTCCAAAGTAGTGGTAGCAAATCGGAGGAATAGAAAGCAAGAACAATACACAGAGAAAAATAGCTACTTTGGAAGGCCAATGGGAGAAAAGACTGTCAAGGTGCAGAGACAAGGGACAATAGAAAGGTGAGGCATGAGGCAAAAATCAATAGAGAAGGGGTTGAGCGCGAAACAGGGGATAGACGGGGTTGGACCCAATGGAATGGTAACGGAGGTATGGAAAGGCCGAGAGTTGAACCAAGGCAATGGTAACCAGTCGGAATTAGGTCCGAGGTTTGAATGGACACAGGAAGACAATCAATGACATAATAGTCTGTGTTGAACAGAGGCGGTGTGGATCAGGGAATGATGGGGGAAGGACGAGTTGGATTGTCAAGGCAAATGTAAAAAGGATAACTATTTATCAGGATAATCAAAGAAGTAAAGAAAAATAATAGGGTGTGAAGACCGTTTGTAACACCTATAGCTGTAGAAGTCGACAATAGTTGACATCCCAGTATCAACGCGGAATTTCTGCATCGGCCAGGTGTCAGCACCCGTAAGTTTGCCAACGTCTGCAAAGGCTTTGTGAACGTCGCTAAGCAACATAGTATACTCTGTATCGTGTTTTGGAGGGACAGAGAGGAGGGATGACACCGCTTGCGCGGAGTCAGTACGACCAGATGGTGAGGGGGACAGTGCGCAATAGGCTTTGGGCAGTTTGCCCTGTCACCTATTGTGCGCCTCATCGTCATCCATGGCATCGTCACTGTTGTCTGACGGCGGCTTAGTAGGGTGTCAACGGGCGAAGTTGTCGCGGAGTGTCTCAAATGGAATGCGTCGGCAATCTGAGGAGGGTGCTGAGACTCGACGAGAGGCTGTGATGCGGGCAGATGGTTGTTCAATGACAGCTGAGGGAGTAGGGACATTTGGGGCATTGTCAGCAGGTGCAGGACCTGGGCTACCAGCGCGAGAGGCGGAAGACATTGGAGAGTCTTGAGGAGTAGTGGCGGGAGGAGGAGTTGGTGTAGGGGTGAAGACAGCAGTACGTCTTCTGCGCGTGGTACGAGGGATGGTACCTTGAAGAAAGTCGGTTTGTTTTTGTTCACGCGTAGAACAACAAGGTTGAGACTGATCAGTGAGATCAGAGCTCATCAACCGGTGGATAGTGAGTGCAGAAGGTAGTATGAGTGAGGTAAGGAGCTTATCCGGGGCTCATAACCTGTTAGAAGGCTATGGAAGTAGAGGAGAGCATTGAGAGAGTAAGACTGAGAGGGATCATACAGTGGGAGTTGGGGATCAAAAGTGCGTATAGTTCATTGATCAACTGCAAAGTCTATATACAATAAGCTAGGGCGCTAATACGTTATGCGTCAAAGTAATACAGTCAAACATTCAGTCTCACAGATTTCAGAATTTGAAAATGGTATCTAACACACAATTACGCTATTTTTGAGACCTGTGGTGAGAACTGTCAGTATGTAACATGGTTCAAGGGCTTTAAGACAGACCTAGCCTTGACTTGTGGTTGTTCTGCAACTCTGTCATACTCGGCGGTGCCAGGGATTCTTTTCTTGACTGAGCGACCTGACTATGTACGGAACACTGACAAGCCTGTAATGTCTGCACGGCCGCTAATCTCAGCCGACGCTGAGAGCAGTACTGGGTCGCCTGTGGTGCATGATAAAGCCAACACTCGCGGTTTCTTCTGTCGACTGGGCCTTGAGGCTCTGCTCTTACGCTTCTTTGCATTGGAACATCTTCCAGTTCCAACTGTAGAACTGGCATGTTCCTGTGTCGGCAGATCTGAAATGGTATCTCCTGAGCAATCAGTAAAGAGAAATGGCTCGGCCATGGTGTTGGCCAACTCGGAAGGCAGGATGTTCTGAAACCTGCTTAGCAGCCATAGCCAATGTTGTGCAGACAAGACACTTACAGATTCAGGTTCATTGCTGACAATAGCATCCGGCTCGGAAATATGATTGATGTCAGGTTGACCGGTGACGTCTGCAGCATTACCCTGGAACAGTCCTTCTCCGCTAGCATCAGAAGGTTCCTGCAGCTTGGTAAGTACAGTTGAACTTCTTGGCAATGACAAAGCAATGCTTACTTGATTGAGATCTGCAGCATAAACTTCGTAGTCCCTTGGCCCTTTGTCTTCAAACGACGCACTGGTGCGCTCATTGGAGATGGGCAATTGATGGTAAGACTGTAGGAGTGAACGTGTAAGCTGACTACTACCATAGCATGAATACACCTTTGTGGCAACTGACCCTCTCGGCAGAGACTGACTGCTTGGATAGCACTGACTGACCGGAAAGCTGCTAAGAAATCAGTACCAAAGTCTGACAATCAATTGGGGGGCTTACCAACATATTCAAACGATGAAAATTGGTTTCAGGTATAACATGAGCTGCATCTTTGTGATCAGAAAGACTGACTTTGACAGCTTCAGCGCTGTATGATTCAGTGTGGTCTGCAGCTACGGGATCCATGTTGTTGTTGAGCATAGCTGCGTCCTCCTTTCAGCAGCATATCAAGACATAAAGACAGGTACATACGCTCATACATGTCTTGGAAGAACAAGCCCGTCAATGTCTGCCAACGCAGCTCTGTACAGCCAAGCTGTTTGCACATGTACTGAATGAAAGTCTGACCCCAACAAACAACAGTGTTGTTCAGGCTGAGAAACAAAGTGAGAAAGTATCCAGGGCATGGAGGAATTCAATGTACGTATAGTGGGTAATTCCCCCCGACAACATGCCTCCCAAGATGACCGTCCCGCTAAATCCAGTCTGTGCCCACCAAGACGACAGACGTTTCTGAACGTCTCCGCAAAGCTGAGTTGCTTTTCTGTAGTACAAGTTGGCAGTTGATGTAAGGACACTGCATCGAACACTCACTACGCTCGAATAACATTGTCCATACCAGAGTCCTGAGGCTCTTTAAGCCAAAAATTGAGCTGGTCCGCTTTACGCTGAAGGTCGTCCAACTCTTCAGGTGTCCAACCATCCAATGTCTGCTTGACGCTACTGTTCCAGGAGCCAATGCTGAACGCTGCTGAGGAGCCCTGATCTGATTTTTCGCCACGTTGAGCAGATGTTGCAATGGGCTTGGAGGCCTTGAAGACTCCATAGGCTGTGTACTGATGGGCAGAAGGTGCATCATCTGTGAGCCGGACTGGCTTGGCCTGCTGCACCTTGTTTGGACTATGAGCGGTAATCCAGCTATAGATGCACTGCTCAAGATTAGCAAGGTACATGAGGACATTGGGAAGACTTACAGCGGTGAGCTTGGGTATGTCGATGCAATCTTGAAACTGTTCGTCACTTTCTGCTCTTCGCTGAGCCGTCCTAGTATGCCCCAGCTTCTTGTGAAGAGAACAACGTAAGGCAAAATCATGGTCGCTCTCGTCTTCCTGGAACTGAGAACCAAACCGTTGAAGATAGAGTTTGGTTATTTTGGCTGCTGCGTCCTTGAAGCCTCTGTCTTGATTTCCCTTGAGGCGACCTCTAGCTACCTTTACTGCATGACCTTGCTCATCTAGCTGTTCAACTCGGGGGGCATTTGATCTAATTTTTTGCTGGATAACATCCGTCGCAAAGGTAAGGTGTAACCAGTCCCTCTCATCGTCAGAGAAAGGCTTCATAGCAGCAAGGGTAAGGGAAATGGAAATAGAGCAGAGAAGATGTTACCTTTCTTGTTTCAGCAAAGGAACTGCAAAAAGAGTGAGTGGAATTAGTGTTGTACAAAAACAAATCTCAAGCACACACTTGCCTCACAAACAAGGCTAGAGCCACAGAAATTCCAGAAAACGTTGCAGAACTATTGTGATTGTCAAGGCCACTTGCATCCAGACAACATTGTAGAACTGTTGCAATTGCCAGTTCCTCCTGCAGGGCCGGGAAGCAACAATTTGACACTGAAGCTTTGCCAGATCGGGTGTTGGAGGTTGTCAAAACAAGCAAGCAGAGAAAGTTGAATACCAGATGCGCTAAATTGTTACAAAGTGATTTATAAATCTGAGACATGAAACCACCGACAGCCTGAACTACGACGAAGCAGCAAAACGCGGACAGTGTCGAGGGAGAATGGGTGCACGTCCAGATTCCTTAGCAAAGGTCTCAACATAAAAGTTGGCAATGACCTTTTCCACGCACCTGAGAACACGTTCGTCAACAGTGTTGAGAGAAAGATCAGACTTGAGGACGTCTGGGGGATGAGGCCATGACTTCATAAGGCATCGAAGCCCCTCAAGGCACTTGCCACACTCTACCAAGTTCAGTGAGGCAAGGCCGACGTTGCTGGACGGAATTGATGTACAGAATGTTGCCACCAGAGAAAACTTGGTTCAGCAGCTGCACCCCCTCAGCTGCTGACGCCGCCTGATCACGATCCTGCTGGTAGAGAGCCCTGTCAAGCATGAACAGGTCCATTCTGAAACCAATCTCTGGTAGCTCCCAAGCCATGTCCCAACAGAGGTTGTTGTCAACAGAGCTGACAGGCTGCCCAAACCACATCGGCTTCAGATCTTCGGTGTTGATATTGTTCTTGTCAAAAATTTCAGCCAAAACGTCCAGAACTTTGGAGAAGTTCCTAGCCTTGCTTGCTTGGGGGGAGGCGGAAGGGTTCAGGCCGGCATCAAGGTAGGCATGCCACCATCGCACAAACATGGCGCGGCGATTCCTGATCGTGCGCGTTGCGTAGTACCAGGGCTCACGCACGCTAAGCCAGTTCAGCACGTAGCGGCGCAGTCTGTCTGGGACGGCTGGACCCACCACCAGAGCCGGCTCAGGGACCCAGAAACCCCAGGACCCCGATGGGGGTGTCACCATGCAACTGGTATTGAGCTTGACGAGAGCACCGTCCCAGGCACTGAGCAAAGGGGGAATGCAAGGGGATGGCTTGTCCTCAAATTTTGGCGAGGAAGGGGTTTGATGAGTTGGCAGAGATATTCGGGTATGAGGCTGAAGATGCAAACCTCTTCTCAAGTCGTGAAGTCTGTGATGCTGATTGTTGTGGGTACTGCTTTGTAGGAGTGGTGGGTTGACTGGGGACGGTACACGTCAAGCGCAAAGGCAGTTGAATTTGGGCTCTCCGTTGAGAAGATCTGTTTTGACAAAAAACTGGATTGAGCCAAGTACCAAGCAACGTGGCAGGCCCGTCTCGCGGAGATGTTGACTTCGACAATTACTGACGCATGTTGCTTCAATATTATTACAATACTACTCAACCTTGGTGCTTCATCAATGTTTAGGGTGCACACTATTGAGTAAGCTTCAAGCTGTCACTTTGGCTCTAGTGATGCTTGTAGAGCTGTAAGCTGCCCAAGAAGAGGGTATGCAGCATCATTACAATGTTGCTTCTTCCGATTCACCATCTCCTGAAGTGTTCCCTTCACAAACTCCTTTGTATGGTCGTAAGCACGTGGGAAGAGCATAGTGAGGTTGGCTCCAGCACGAGTTACAGTGATGCTGGGGTTTGCAATTGGAGGAATGAGGAGGTAATCGGTGAAACACTGTGATACACCCCGGAACTGATTACAACCCCAAAGACAACACAACCAATCACAAAGTGGCAATAGGAGTGCAAGGGTGTGGGAGCGCGGTAGTGTAAAAAGTGTGTGAGGTGGTCTTTAGAGTCCTAGTTTACCTGTGCTGTAAGGAGCGACGAGATTTTCAATGATAAAGGCTTTGTATAAACTGAGCTAGGGGGGCAAAGCACCACGCATATTGCGGGCAAAAGATGGGAGGCGCGGTGAAAACAAAAGAGGTTTAGCATGAACACAAAGTGGACATGCGCAAGACACCGAGTCCCAACGTAAACAGTGTGTGGAAAGTTGCGGAAAGCAAGCACAAACACAGTACAAGTCACAAACACAAGATGCAGTTGCTAATGAAAATAAAGGTGTTCACTGTAAAACGCAGTCGCAGTGAAAGTAAACGCAGGAAGATGAAATGCAGACGCAGTAATGCAGTAAAATGACGCAGTTAGGGATGAAAGAGATGCAATGAAACCAAACAAATCGCAAACAAGGAGTGTATTAACCGGATGTCATGGATGGCCTGACTAGCCCTTAATTTTCGCAATTTACCTCTTGTTTTTATCTGTAAAACTCCGGGCTACAACCTAGTTTCAATTCTCTCTGCATAAACTCCTTTGCACGTCTATTAAGCGCCCATATCACGTGGCTTAGACGCTCCACACGGTCACATTACTTGCTACTACGTCACACTGGCATGTGACTTAGCTTAAGTAAGACCACATGGCTACAAGCACATGGCTCAGCCCATAGCTAGGGTTTGACGTCATAGATACCGTCCACATGGGCTCCTTATTGTTCTTTCCCTATTGTTCTCTTTATGGAAGGATGTTCTCACAGGTGTGGGAATGGAATACAATAGTTGGTCTCCTTTTAGATAGATTCTCTCACGAGTAGAGTTCTTGGCAAGGTCTAGACAATAGCTATTGTTCTACTTTAGGTAGTCCTTTTGTTCTTCGTTCACACGGCTTCTTGCAAAGCCTGCCCTCAACATGGTCTGTGCGCAGGTCCCTGAAGTCTATATATACTGCTACATGTACGCTCCTAGCCCCCCATCTCGACCTCTTGGTCTTTACTGGGCTAGGTAAGCAACCCCCTCTTGTACTACATAGCTGGTAGTCACAAATACTAACTTGGTCTTTACTGGGCTAGCAACTTGCATAAAGTTTGATAGCTGGTGAGAGCATTGTGCTTCAAGCCTGCCACCACCTCTTCGTCGTCTTCCACACCGTGTCCCTTTTAGTTGCGTCGAGCTTCGTCTCCGTGACATTAGGTCGAGATCGTTGTGTAAACCCTGGGTCCCCATTCCCACCGTTTTAAAAAGTTTATTCCTGTTTGACGAGTACGTCTCCGGTCTTCTCATACCGTTGAGCTACACTTACGTCGTCCGTTTCTACCCCCTGCGCGTTGTCTAGTGCCCAAGGACACGCGCCCCCGTTTTTCTAAGAACCTCTCTACAACTGAGCCTCAGCTCAAGAGGTCTCTTCCATCATCGTTCCTTGACGCTCTCGCTGAAAAGCGTAAGAGCGGTCAACCTCATCGCTGGTCTGACAAAGACCTGGTCACCGTCGCGAAGTACGTGTCCAAGAAGCCGCCTGTCAAAGGCATCACCCTCACCGTCCCCTCTTACGAGGAAAACCAACAACTTCGCGCTTCTGCCAGAGCATACGGAGAACGCGCCGCTGAAGAACGTGCTCGCACTCTAGCTGAGCAGCGAACCCACAAGCCAACTCTCTCAGAGCGGCTCGCCAAACTTCCTCCGCCCACTCCCGCCCCCGCAGCACCCAAACCGGTACTCATCGACTTTAAAAAGTTGACGCCGGTAGATCTCGTCGGCATCTTCAAGCCAAAACTCACCGCTGTCCGTACTCGCTTGCAAGCTCTCACAGAGCTTGAAGAACTACTGAACCGCGCCAACCCCGACCACCGCCGCGCCCTGCTTCACCTCGTCAACAAGGTCGATCGTTTCCTCAACCTAGTCGACAATCTCGCTCCCGTCACAGCAGACCGCGAGTGGCAGCTCTTGGACTGGGGTTGTAAAGCAATCGGGAAAGTTTCTTTTAAGCAGCTCCGTAAAAACTACGACAAAGTTCTTGCGCAGCTTAACGTAGTTAATAACGATAGCTACTTTGAGTGGATCTAGACAGTCCACAATTTTGTAAACAATTGCATACATTTCCTCGACATGGATCCCAACCAGCCCGCCGCCCCCGCTGCCCCAGCTGCCCCCGTCACCAACCTGAGTCAGCAAGACGTCTTAAATATGTTAGGCGTCTTGACACAAAAAATGGTAGACCTTACCAATCAGGTGGCTGCACTTGCAGCTGCACAGGCACCGGCGGTTGCCGCTGCTACCCACGTTTCTCGGGAAAGAAGCATCGTCGAGAAACCAGTCTCCTTCAAGGGGAAAACCTCGTCGGAAGCCCGGCTCTTCCGCCACGCGTTCATAGTATGGGCGCAAAATCAAGGAAAAGCGTTCTTCCAGCAAGACGCGCAAGGCCAGGTCCGGGTGGACAACAACGGCGCGAGGATCTTTGATCCTCATAAACTCATCACAAGCGCCCTGTCCTTCATGCAGGAAGACGCCGCTGATTGGGCTCGCCCTCACATTGAGGAGTTAGCCAATAGCAAACCAGCATTTGGAAATGACTGGGACACATTTATCGAGGCTTTTAAAGCCAAATTCGAGCCTATAGATGCTGTCATGGAGGCCAAGACGAAAGTCGCCAACATGAAGCAAGGCAACAAGACCTTCGCCGCCCACATCTCCGAGTTTGAGACATGGGCCCCTCGCACTGGCTGGAGCCAGCAGGACCTTTTCGATCGTCTCAAGTCGAGCTTGAGCACCGAGTACTTGCAACGCGTCTCGTACTTCCAGACCCGCGCCGCCACCTATGACGCACTCAAAGACCAATGCAAAGCGGTCGATGCTCAACTTGCCGACCTCCGCAACAGCACCGGTAAGGTCATGGTGGACAGTTCGTCGGGACATGGCAAATCCCACCAGCAAGCGTTCCGCGACCCCAATGCGATGGAGATCGACGCATCCCGTTTCTCCGCCTCGTTCGACTCGCTCTTTGCGGGTCTAGGCAAACAGGAAATCTTCCAGAAATGGAAGAAGGAGATGAGCAAGCGCTGCTCGGTTTGCGGATCTGAGAGTCACAAGAAGAGGGACTCAAAGCACCCCGATGACCCGGTCTGCAACCACTGCGGTGGCACCGGTCACTGGGGGGCAGTTTGCCTAAAACGGCTCCAAGGCGTCCCTAAGGGACAAAAGGTTGCCGCTACCTCGTCGACATCGTCGACTACCACTGCAGCCAAGCAAGACGCGTCCAACGACAAGGATGCTAAAATTGCTGCGCTCAAGGACATGCTTGACATCCAGAAAAAGCAAATGGATGAGATGGCAGCAAAAATTAATGCGGTTTTTTGAAGCGGACTCGTGACACAGCCGCAGCTGCGAGTCCCCCAGATACCCTGTCCTTGCCTCCTTCGTTGTCCTCGTCTTCTGCCTCGTCTTCCGCGTGTACAACATCTACTCCATGCCCGTCGTCTACTATCTCCTCGTGTACTATATCGTCGCTAGATCGGTTATCGTCTCATTTCCGTGTACATGTACTAGTTAAAGGTCTGAATAGAAGCATTCGCGTTCCTGCTATGATCGATTCAGGAGCTACGGCTTTATTCATCAGTCACCAGTTCGTCAAGAAGCATAAGATTATTCAGCACCCGCTCGAAAGGGTTATCTCATTGCATAACATTGACGGAACTAAGAATAAAGCTGGCGGATTAACGCACTTCGTTCGCCTTGCACTCACAGTCGGAGATCACACGGAAAAAGCAGAGTTTCTCGTCACGGACTTAGGTCCAGAAGACCTCATTCTTGGGCTACCATGGCTCAGAAGACGTCATTCTTGGGCTACCATGGCTCAGCGTAAACCCTACCGTTAACTGGGAAAAAGGAGAAATGACAATTCCGAGCGGCTCGGAAGAATCTCCTAATGAACCTTTCCAGAAGGTTGATGGTAACCGCAAAGAACGTAGACAGTGGGTCAAAGCCGGTATTATCCAAGACACCACTGACGAAGTCTGGTGTATGGCCGGCTTCACCTACTCTACTAAGCTTGCTGCCGAAGCAAACGAAGCTAAAGCTCAGCGCTCCTTCGAAGACATCGTTCCATCAGAGTACCACAGACACGCTAAAGTCTTCTCTGAAGAAGAGTCTAATCGGCTACCCCAGCATCAGCCCTGGGACCATTCGATTGATCTCAAACCAGACGCTCCTGAGACCATCAAATCGAAAGTTTATCCTATGCCCCTGAACGAACAAGCCGAGCTTGACAAGTTCATTCAGGAGAACCTAGCAAAAGGTTACATCACGCCTTCTAAGTCTCCAATGGCTTCTCCAGTCTTTTTCATCAAAAAGAAGGACAACAAACTCCGACTTATTCAGGACTACCGCAAACTCAACGACATCACTGTAAAGAATCGTTACCCACTACCGCTTGCTACCGACATTATCAACAAGCTCAAGGGTGCAAAGATCTTCACCAAGTTCGATGTTCGTTGGGGATATCACAATGTCCGCATCAAAGAAGGAGATGAATACAAAGCGGCTTTCGTTACCAACCGAGGACTCTTCGAACCTAAAGTCATGTTCTTCGGTCTCATGAACTCACCCGCTACCTTCCAAGCTCTGATGGACAACATCTTCGCCGACCTCGTCGCCGAAGGCAAGGTGGCCGTCTATCTAGATGACATCTTGATCTGGAGCAACAACCTGACAGAGCATCGCAAGGTTGTACATGAAGTCCTCGAGCGACTTCAACAGCACGATCTCTACCTCCGGCCGGAAAAGTGCGAGTTTGAGAAATCTGAGATCGAATACCTCGGGTTGATCATTCGCGCCGGCGAAGTAGCTATGGACCCTGTCAAAGTCCAAGCAGTTTCTACGTGGCCCACACCCAAGAACCTCAAAGAAGTCAGAGGATTCATCGGGTTTGCCAACTTCTATCGCCGCTTCATTCAAGACTTCTCAAAGCACGCACGGCCTCTACACGACCTTACTAAGAAGGACGTACCATTTGTCTGGGGTCCAGCACAAGAGACTGCCTTCACGCTGCTAAAGAAGGCCTTTACCACTAAGCCTATCTTGGCAGTCTGGGACCCTGAACTCCCTACACGTCTAGAAGTCGATGCCTCGGGCTATGCGACCGGTGGAATCATCTCCCAGAAATCGAAGGAAGATGGATTCTACCACCCTATCGCCTACCGGTCCGCCTCTATGACTGAAGCAGAGCGTAACTACGAAATCTTTGATCGGGAGATGTTAGCCATCACCGAGGCTCTCAAAGATTGGCGCCACTACCTTGAAGGGCTCAAGGAACCGTTTGAGATCTGGACGGATCACGCAAACCTGCAGTACTGGAAGACTGCGCAACACCTCACTCGACGTCAAGCACGTTGGTCATTACTCTTGGCTGACTTCGACTTCGTGTTGGTACACAAGCCCGGTAGTACCATGATACACGCTGATCCTCTCTCTCGTCTTCACTCTCACGCTGTCACGGACGAAGAAGACAACAAGGATCAGGTGGTACTGAAACCGGAACACTTCCGGATCCTCGCTACTAGTGCACTCGCCACTGCTTCTCCACTCGAATCAAAGATCCGAGAATGCACGGAGCAAGAAGCAGAAGTCGCACAAGCTCTCGCTACCCTTCGCAAGAAGGGTCCTCGCAAACTTGTCGGCGGGTTACTCGAATGGGAAGAGAGTGACGGACTCATCTATTACAAGGGAAAACTCTATATCCCTAATAACAAAGAGCTCCGTTACGAAATTGTCAAATCTTGCCATGACACACCCGCGGCTGGTCATCCAGGCAAACACGGCACCATAGAGCTAGTCTCACGACACTATTGGTGGCCAAAGATGAATGCCTTCATCGAGACTTACGTACTAGGTTGTGATCGCTGCCAACGTTACAAGTCAGCTCCACACCCTAAAGCAGTACTACAGCCTCAGGAAACTCCGGCCGGACCTTGGGAACACGTTGGAGTAGATCTCATCACTCAGCTGCCACCCTCTAAGGGATTCGATTCGATCGCGGTCTACGTCGACCACTACTCCGATCAAACGCACATCATCCCTACTACCACTAAGGTTAACGCTGAGGGGATTGCCGATCTACACTACAAAGAAGTATTCCGACTTCACGGCATTCCCAAGAAGGTGTTCTCTGACCGAGGACCCCAGTTTGCAGCGCGCTTCATGCGTGCACTCTATCACCGCCTGGGCATAGAGACTGGTTTTACGACCGCCTATCATCCGCAAGGAAATGGCAAAGTCGAACGCAAAAACCAGGATATCGAACAGTACCTGCGTCTATTCTGTCAGCAACGACAAAACGACTGGGTCGATCATCTGCCGGCGGCTGAGTTTGCACTCAACTCGCGAGTACATGCGGGTAATTCACAAACACCATTTGAGGTCATCTACGGATATCGCCCCGACTTCACCATACCAGTCGGCAAGCGAAGCAATATCCCTTCACTCGATGAGCGCCTTGATAATATGGCTCGAGTACGAAAGGAGACCGAAGCAGCTCTTCGTCTAAGCAAAGAAAAGATGAAGCAACTTTACGAGTCTGAGAAACGTTCTCCACGCGTCTTCCAAGTAGGGGACATGGTCTGGCTAAACGCTAAGAACGTCCAGATTCATCAGGCTACCCCTAAACTCGGTCCTCGACAGCTCGGCCCGTACAAGGTCATCGAACGCATTGGCGATCTCGATTACAAACTCGATCTACCCAGCTATCTCCGAATCCACCCCGTCTTCCACATCAACCGTCTAAGTCCCTGGCACGACAACGGCAAAGACGTACCTCCACCTCCTGATCCTATCGTCATAGAAGGAGAAGAACAGTACGTCGTTGAAAAAGTGCTAGACAGCAGGCTACACGGACGATGGAAGAAACTGCAATTCCTAGTCAAATGGGAAGGGTATTCAGACGGACACAATAGCTGGGAACCAGTCGAAAACCTCGAGAATAGTCAAGAAGCAATTGACGACTTCTACAAAGCAAACCCCGGAGCGCCCCGGGTCATCAAAGCTTCACTCTTTGCGGATCTCCGCTCGCACTTTCGGGAATTCAATACCCAGACCGACCCCGCTTTCCTTCGCACGATCTATCCATCTACATATGATCTTAGTTGGGATGAAGGCAAACACATCGGTCTGGATATCTCAAGAACATCACACTGACGGGTAACGTCGAGTCAACGACACCAGAAGGGGAGAAACTTCCTAGCATCCTTCTGACTAGACAATCGGGGCAATTCTGCTGAATCCCTGTAGACGGGTAGAAGACCTCTATCACCACAGCACAGTGATGCTTCGCGAGGACGCTCGATTTTAGGAGGGGGGTAATGTCATGGATGGCCTGACTAGCCCTTAATTTTCGCAATTTACCTCTTGTTTTTATCTGTAAAACTCCGGGCTACAACCTAGTTTCAATTCTCTCTGCATAAACTCCTTTGCACGTCTATTAAGCGCCCATATCACGTGGCTTAGACGCTCCACACGGTCACATTACTTGCTACTACGTCACACTGGCATGTGACTTAGCTTAAGTAAGACCACATGGCTACAAGCACATGGCTCAGCCCATAGCTAGGGTTTGACGTCATAGATACCGTCCACATGGGCTCCTTATTGTTCTTTCCCTATTGTTCTCTTTATGGAAGGATGTTCTCACAGGTGTGGGAATGGAATACAATAGTTGGTCTCCTTTTAGATAGATTCTCTCACGAGTAGAGTTCTTGGCAAGGTCTAGACAATAGCTATTGTTCTACTTTAGGTAGTCCTTTTGTTCTTCGTTCACACGGCTTCTTGCAAAGCCTGCCCTCAACATGGTCTGTGCGCAGGTCCCTGAAGTCTATATATACTGCTACATGTACGCTCCTAGCCCCCCCATCTCGACCTCTTGGTCTTTACTGGGCTAGGTAAGCAACCCCCTCTTGTACTACATAGCTGGTAGTCACAAATACTAACTTGGTCTTTACTGGGCTAGCAACTTGCATAAAGTTTGATAGCTGGTGAGAGCATTGTGCTTCAAGCCTGCCACCACCTCTTCGTCGTCTTCCACACCGTGTCCCTTTTAGTTGCGTCGAGCTTCGTCTCCGTGACACCGGACTTGAAGCACAACGTACAACTATGCTAGACCGAAGTCAGTTTGACTCGATTGACTGGTTGCAGGAGCGATAGTGAAGGACAACTCCTCCAGAGTGGCAATGTGTGCTACAAGCAAAAGCGTGGCCGACAATGACGTTGGCTAAGCTTGTCGATTGAACTGGACAAGCTGTCTGAACTGCCTCTCACAGACTGCATATGTACACAAACACCTCAGAGCTTCTTATCTACACAATGTTGTAAGCCTCTATCAACTCTCACTTTCTATCCATGGTACTCAGTTGACTGCGCCTGGGTGCATGTATTCCAGGGTATCGAGAAGCAGCAGTTGGCACTTATTACAAGTGGTCCTCATGGCATAGGCTCAGTAAATCATTTGTTTGAGTGAATTGCACAACAATATGGTCCAGAGAAATATGATGGTCAATATCTGACAGCATCCAAGGTGTATTGGGTGAATGAGCTGATAATCTGTGTGTAAATATTACTGTCTATTCTCTTCCGGTCAGTGCTGACATTATTTCAGTGATTGAAGTGTTTGTAACTAGCAGGGAGATCAATCTGTCCATGATGGTTTGTTTCTGCCACAGGCTTCTAAATCATTGTTATTGTTCACACCAGCTTCTGCAGCCACCTGAATGCCAGCACCCAGTCCTCTTCAGACACAAAAGCTCCAGTTCTAGGCAAAAGGAAATCTTCAAGCTAGTAAGTGACTCTTGACTACATGTCATGAAGGGAGGATATTGGTATCCAATGGTAATCATGAAATACACCCCAGTTGAAATATTCAACGGTATTTGCTAAGCACTACTTCTGGGGTGATAAAGTCCATCCAGCCCTTGCACTGAGGGCTTGTTGTTGATTACACAGACCTCTCAGAATTTGTAGCATCTCCAACATTTTCCAACATTTATATACATGACATTTTTGCCGGTCCGTGCCCTCGGTGTTAAAAACATGTTTCTTACATGTTTCCAACACCATTTACTGACACGTGTTTTTCAATATTGACTTACCGACGGAACCCTATACAAGATAAGATAGACCCAGTTCACTCCCCGCTACATCACATGGCAAGTGTGATGGCGCTTACGTCCATTTTTGCGGAGGGCCACAGTCTAAATCCATCTACTAGCTCATATGTCCATACAAAAAAAACCAAATCCCAAGAGTTGTCAAAAACCATGTATACTAGAATTCTTCCGTTACAGATTTTTTAAAACGGTAGACGTGAGGAAGTGGTTTCCAGAATGGCAGCAAAAGATGAGCGCTAGCACAGGTTATTTCAGAAATTCAAAATAAACGACTGTTTGCCGACAGAGTGCTGAATGACATAACTTACTATTATTTCTCGATAACTAGCTAAAAGCGCCTGCCAATGCCTGCCAAAGCCCCTCCATGTGATGGTCACACTGTGACAGAAGTAGCGGAGAGTGTACTGGGCCTAAGATAGACCCAGGTCATTTTCGACTACATCACGTGTCTCAAAAGCTGTCACTCGTTGTCACGTCGAATAAGTCTTGAATAAAATGATAACTTGGTTATAAGCTCAATGTAGACATAAGTGCAATGAAACAAATTATATTTTGACCAAGCAAAGGGCCGCGAACCTCACAGCTGCAATTCAGCATGAGCGAGCCAGCGAAATGGAAGCGAGGAATCTCTCAGTCTATCACTGAGTGGGGTGGACAGGCAAAACGGAAGGTCTCAGGGCTTTTGAGCCGCCGGCCCTTGAATGAACAGCCTATAGGCAACAAAGTGAGTTTATCACTGCAGCATAGAAAGCAGACTCGAAAGGTGAACTTACTTGTCTTTTCTAGAGAGGATCACGGCCCTCAGTGGACGTGCAGCAGGGTACTCGAGGCGAGGTCTCCGAGTCTGTGAGCTCTGATGTGCTCAATATTAGCACTGTAGTTGGAAATCAGCCTTTGTCTACAACCTCTGAAGAAATCCACTCTACCGCTTCAGCACCTTCTGAAGATAATACAACACTGTCTCGTGCATCTAGCACCTCGTCGTTTAGTTGCTTTTTGAATGCATCAGCTCAGAATTTGGCTTCAGTCCACTTTTGAGGAAATCTCTACACCCACCTGGTCATCCCGTTTCACGGCCTCTCCTGTGTCAAGAGCACAACCAAACTCTATAAAGAGCGAGGAAGTGACGACGGGGGTGGAGGAACAACGAGCGAACTCGCGTGGACAATGACGACAAGGGAAAGGATGATGAGGAGAAGTGGAGATGCAATGACGAGGGATCAGCTGACAATCACCTAAGGACCAGGATATATTAGCACAGTGATGAGACTAGTACAAGGTGAATGTCACCTCAAGACCAGGAGGTAGAATCTGAGGTCTTTAGGGAGCTACAGGGTGGGTTTATATACATCTCAGACAAGGACCCCTGGTACCGGGTCTGTACTCCTAACACTGCCGTGGGAGCGTATGGTGTGCTATGGTGCGATGTTCTACAATGTTCCACAATGTTCCAGCACCTTCTATGATCATGTGACCAGTCTGTCACATGCACTTGATCACATGCAGTAGCCATGTACCATTGATAAGATAAGATAAGGAAATTGAGAAGATAAGATAAGGAAAATAAAAGGAAAAGAAAGGAAAAAGTGTGCATGCTCGTGACATCCTGGATCATCTGTCGTCAATCTGCCTTCTAGAACAACTTCTTCCAGTCCATATACTCTATCCAACACTTCATCTAACTGGTTGTCGAGCCGAGGCAGCTTGATCAGCTTCGCGAGCGATGCCATCTCGGAGAGCTCGGAGCTGGGAATCTCGGAACCTGTCATTGTCGAGATTGATGCTATTGAGCGGGACTCAGACAATGAAGACGCTGCGAAGGAAAGAGAGGCTGAGCTAGAGTCAAGGGCTAGCACGGAAAGTAGCAACATACCTGCGCAATCTACAACTTCGGCCTATACTCCACCCCCCAAAGTAGATGAAGCTCGCCGTGCCTGGGAAGATTTGAAGGCATTGCTTCACCCTCGCAAACCTTTGGGAACGGGGAAAAAGCCTTTTGAAGGTGGTGACGTCCTGCAGAGACGTATGGAGATGATGAGGATGTTCCTTTGGCTGTACATCACAGGAGACTCACCGGGCTGGATTGATGCTTCAGTGCGCACGGCTGTTGATAATGAGGGTGGAATAGCTCTCGCACGTCGTCTCCGGGAACAGACCCGAAGATTTCTTAGTGATCATCATGATCTACCTGTCAACTGCCATGGCATGTGGAATATGTCAGCGCTGGAAAACAAAGACCTAGAGGTGGCACTTAGCAAACATCTGCAATCTGTCAGACAGCACGTTCGCGCTCTTGATATTGTTGAGTTTCTCGCGGAGCCGAATAATCAAACACACTTTGGGCTAAAGAAGACCATCGGACTTTCGACCACCCAGGGTTGGATGCACAGTTTACAGTATAGATGGGCTCAGATTCCGAGCGGGCAGTACGTTGATGGTCATGAGCGTGAAGATGTTGTTAAATATCGCCAAGAGGTGTTCCTGCCAGCGTTGGAGAAGCTGCGGCCATTGTTGCAGCAGTTCAATGCTAATGGGGATGAAGTTGCACGTACCGATCCTGAGGGAAATCACGGCATTGATCCATCCCGGCGAACTGTCATCTGGTGCCATGATGACTCAACCTTCCACGCAAACAATCGCCGTAAGGTACAATGTGTACATGAAGGCAAAAAGGCTGTACCTTGAGCAAAAGGCGAAGGAGCATCGCTAATGGTTTCGGACTTTGTCTCTGCGGACTACGGCTGGCTGCAATCTGCGGATGGAAAGGAGTCAGCCCGTCGCCTGTTCCATCCTGGAAAGAGCAGAGACGGATTCTATACAAATGCGGATATTTTGGAACAGGTTGAAGCTGCCATCAAACTTGTTTGTCAAGAGTGGCCCAACGACAACCACTGCTTTGTTTTCGACAATGCTCCCACTCACCTGAAACGAGCTGATGATGCTCTCTCTGCGCGCAGCATGCCGAAGAATTCCTCAAACCTGGAGAAGAATTTTGGGGTTGACAGTACCGTATTGGCGGATGGGAAGCCTGTATACGGCCCTGATGGAAAGCTTCTCAAGGAGCGCCGTCCAATGACAGATGGACTTCTATCAAACAGCGTTGTTCAACCACTTTATTTCCCATTGGATGACCCCGACCCTGCACGTTGTGGCGCATTCAAAGGTATGGCAACAATTCTCACCGAGCAGGGCTACAAGAACGCACATCAGCTTTGTGCACAATGTCCAAAATTTCAATGCCCCCTGCCTGTGAATGGTCTCGCACCATTGGAATTCTACTTGGCCAACCCATGTTGCTGCCGTCGCCTTCTCTTCCACCAGCCGGACTTTACAGATGCAAAGTCCCTTCTTGAGCTTCAGTGCGAGAAGGAAGGTGTTGGCTGCCTGTTCCTCCCAAAATTCCATTGTGAGCTCAATCCCATTGAGCAGTGCTGGGGCTACTCGAAGCGGATTTACCGCAAGAATCCGGACTCAAAGAAGGAGGCAGATCTTCAAGCAAATCTTGTTGCGGCTCTGGACTCGGTGCCCCTGAAATCTATTTGCCAGTAAGTAACTATTCTATTCATGCATACCACGGCTGTTCTGACCATCTCGATCCAGTTTCTATACCCAAGCCCTGTGCTTTTCGGATGCATACTACAAGGGCCTTAATGGAAAGCAGGCTGCTTGGGCTAGTAAGAAATATTCCGGCCATAGAGTGATTCCTAGTGATGTTTTCGAACGTCTCACAGCCGAAAACGTCGTTTAAAATTTTGTCTGATATTTTTTCAACGTACACTACAATGAATATATAATTACTGAGTATGTTCAAGCGCAAGTACGACATGCAGAGGCTTGTCGGAACAGCACACGTGATAATCACATGACACGTCACGGTGTGACGATAGTAGTCGAGAATGACCTGGGTCTATCTTACTGTCGTAGGACGCGCGTTGCAAAATGGACAGATGTTGCAAAACAGCCTCCAGCATCATCATTGCTCGTATTTCTGTACCGGTAAGAATGAGCATATATGCGGTTGTATATTATAAATGTGACTATCAGCTTTTGAGGGTTTTATGTGAGGGGATGCGAGCTAGCGAGCATTACCGGTGTGTTTTTGAGCAGTCAAAGTCACTCTTATATACATTGATCTTACAAGATCCCAGAGATCCTCGCGTGCGGTGAGCATGATATGTGACAAGATATTATAAACATGTGTCTTTTATTGAACTATGTACTTTGATTGACTATATGAGGACGTGGTAAAGCTTGCAGGACAAAACGACTGGATGAGCGTGATGGACTGGATGGGTAGGGTGACATCAGTTTAAACTCCGCCTGGCTGTAGCCGTATGACATACTCACTTGGCTCTGCAGTGGCCACTGAGTGGAATATTCACCACAAAGATATATTTCTCTTTCCTGTATATGCTTTACTCCTGTATAATTTGTACCTACGTTCTTGTTGTTATTTTAGGTTTTCCGCCTGATTTCTGTTTGTATCCGTTTGTTCCCGCTGCCTGCCTTCGTCATTCCGCGCGCATTACCTGTCTCGATATTCCCTTTTCGAGTTATCCGTCTCTCTAAAATACTATAAAACCCTTGTATTTGCGTAGCTATCTATTAACATTGTGTTCTCTTATTTCGAGTTCCCTCCCATGCGCGCATCAAAACCCTGCAAAAACAACAGGTTATGAGCCCCGCGCTCTAGGCGCACATCCTCTCGATTTTCATCTCGCGGCGACAGTAGCTCGGCATTGCGCCCTTAGGCCGAACCATCTCTTATTTTGGGCAACATTACATCAGCAATACGCTCTTAGGCTGTAATATCGATATTGAATCTTATACATTATGGCGGAAGAAGTTGCCACCCCTGTCCCTACCTCGACATCATCTGCGTATTGGATCACTCCTCTCGCCGGACCGGAGAATTACCTCACGTGGCAAATCCAGCTTAGCGACATCCTCCGAGAATTGGATCTATGGGGGCATGTCAGCGGAACTGTGGAGAAGCCGAGGCGAGGAGACACTAGCAAATGGGAAGCCAAAGATCAGAAGGCGCTTATCACAATCCGTCTCCGCATCAAAAACGATATGATGATGCATGTGATGGCCGCCGAAACTTCGAAGGAGGCTTTTGATGCCTTGGCCAACGTTTTTGCCACTCAGGGCAGTGTTGCCCGTGTTGTTATCCAACGAAAACTTTTTAGTTACCGCATCGACAAGACGGAGGATCTCACGGTGAAGATCAGAGACATTAAGCGTCTCTGGATTGAATATAATATGGTCCGAGGGACCGCTACCGCATTGGGCGATAACGATCTCGCGATGTGCATTCTTTTGGCGTTACCGGAATCTTGGGACACATTCGTTTCCGTCACCGCTGCTGATGGCAATCTCACTTCTGCCAGCCTTATTGGTCGTGTCGTGCAGGAAGAATCTCGGCGCAAGTCCCGCGGCACTGCCCAGACTTTTGCAGCCACTCGCTGATACGCCTGGAAATCGCTGAACGTGCAACAGGCCCAAAGGCGAGCACATTCGCATGGACTAGCAGCAGCCCTTGGTTCTGGCAAGACTTGCATTGCATCGCCTTGCTTTGCTTTGCTTTCCATTGCTTCATTTCGCCTTGCTTCGCATTGGGTCGCTTTGCTTCCCTTTGCTTCGCGTCCCCTCGCCTTGCATGCCCTTCGCGTTGCCTCGCGTTGCGTCGCGTTATCTCGCGTTGCCTCGCCTTGCGTTGCATTGCATTCCCTCCGCTTTGCTTCGCCTCGCGCCGCCTCGCCTTTCCTCGCCTTGCATGTTGCTTAGCGTCGTGTCGCGCTGCCTTGCTTTGCCTCGCGACCGCCTCGCTTCTCCTCCGCTTTGCTTGGCCTCGCGTCGCCTCGCGTCGCCTTGCATTGCCTCGCTTCGCATTGCCTCGCGTCGCGTCGTGCCGCCTAGCTTTGCCTCGCGTCGCCTCGCGTTGCATTCCTGACATGGATAGTCCAACAGAGACCGGATTTTTCCAACATTGTCACAAGTTTACAGCCTTAGGCGCCTATCTAGAGCGCTTATTTTCCGGCTAGGAATGTTACCGGACCTAACCCTAACCCGGGTCACGTGACATCCTGCCTTATTTATTAATAGTCCAGACCCAAACCCTAGACTCAATCTGGAGCGGTTCCAGATCAACCTAGGCTATTGTTCTATTGTTCTCCTTCCATTGTTAGGGATTCCCCAGGGATTCCCCAGGGATTTCCCCAGTTCTTATTGTCTTATTGTCTTTCGTCTATTGTCTTCTGTCTATTGTTAGGGATTCCCCAGGGATTCCCCAGTTTCTATTGTTCTATTGTTCCAGTTTCTATTGTTCTATTGTCTTATTGTTCTAGCTCTGTTGTTCTACGTACCCTGGTCTTTGACAGCTACCCTGGTCCCTTATTGTTTTATTGTTACTCCAGCCCCACAGTTACTCCAGTCCCTAGTGTGGGAACTTGTGCACAGACCACCCAGCCACAGTATATATAGTAGCCCTTACCCTCCCTAGCTCTGCATCTTGACCTCTCTGTCATTTGCACTGCTAGGTGAGTTACTGCATGTAACTTAGTATCATATCTTATTAACTCTGTCATTTGCACTGCTAGTATCCGGCCTCTGAGCCTGCTTGCCTGCTCATCATCGACTTTGACCTCGTTGTCGTCGTTGGAGATCCACTTCCACTTCCACTCCCCCTCTTCTCTGCCCTTGTTTAGGGTTTAGCAGTATAGCAGCAGTCGCTCCGCGACAATTTCCTCTGCTTTGGTTCGCATGGCTTCGCATTGCATGGCTTCACTTGCCGCATATTGCATCCTTGTAGTCCCTCGCACTCAAGCTCATAGCTGTTGGAACCCCCCGGCCCCCTTTTCCACTCCCTCGGATTCCGCAGCCTGTTCTCTTTGCAGAGGGGCTAAAGGCAGTGCCCCATCGCTCCTGTAACATGTTTCGCGTTTGTCCCTCGTTTCATCGTGCGATGCCCCTTTCCTTGCCTTGCTCTCGCACGGCTTCAATTTGCTATAGCCCCTATTGCCTTTCACCTATATACGCTGTGTCTGTACCTTGCTTAGCTCAGAATACGACACCCCCGCGGTTTCCCCCTCAAAGTCGCCTCTGCCACTTTTCCCTTGCTTCTTGAGCAACTCCGCAGTGCGTATCTCTAACCCCGCGCCACTTTCTCCTTCATTGCGACCCCCTTTTGTGTTCCTACTGCGTTTATTTCACTGCGTTACTTACTGCGCTGCGTTTCTCCTTCACTGCGACCCCCTTTTACAGCCGCCCCTTCTCCTTCTCAAGGCTACTGAGTCTTACTGTGTTCTCCTTCACTGCACCCCCCTTTTACAGCCACCCCTTCTCCTTCTCAAGGCTACTGAGTCTTACTGCATTCTCCTTCACTGCAACCCCCTTTTACAGCCGCCCCTTCTCTTTCTCAAGGCTACTGCGATTTAGACTGTGTTTATTCTGTGTTCCCATTGCGTTTCCTACTGTGTTTGCCATGGTGTTTTGCGTTATCCTCTTGCAATGAGCCAGCGCAGTCCTTTCTCTCGCACTTTACCACACCACTTCCTCTCCCCCCTCTTGTGTATCGCATTCCAATTGCTCCCCTTTCTTCACCACTGCGTTGCCCCTAGCTCTATCACTTTTATACCACTTTCTTTTGCAACACTTAAGTTCTATTGCCTCTTTGCATTGCATTGCATTGCTTGGTTTTACTTTACATATTTCTACCCGGAACTTTTCCCAGCTACCCAAACAAACCACAGCGCTTTTGGCTTTGCACTCCGAGCCCTGCAAATGCATCACTGCTCGCCCAAGTCTAGGTGCAGCCTAGGACTCTTGGACCCACTCGCAACCTACATTCACGCATACCCTCAACCCCTACTTACACATGTAATTGCCTCTCGCAAGGTCAGGTGTGTTTGTGCCCGGTCCCTTTGTGTCCGGGGGGTATGTTAGTGTCTCATCGCGTTGTGCCAAAGAAACAGTGTTTTCGTACTGGAGTCACTTGTCACAAGTGTGGCAAGGAAGGTCACATCAGACCCGAATGTGAGGAACAGGACAAGCCCGCTGCTCAGTCCAATTTGGCGACTCCGCCGGTAGCTTATTCGATGGTCGCTACAGACTCCCCCACTACTAATGATTTGCATGCTCACACCAACGCACCGGAGTATACCTTTTAGGCAACTCGCGTTCATTCTCACGCTCTGCTCGTTGAGGAGGAGTGTTGTTATTCTAGGTTTTCCACCTGATTTCTGTTTGTATCCGTTTGTTCCCGCCGCCCGCCTTCGTCATTCTGCGCGCATTACCTGTCTCGATATTCCCTTTTCGAGTTATCCGTCTCTGTAAAATACTATAAAACCCTTGTATTTGCGTAGCTATCTATTAACATTGTGTTCTCTTATTTCGAGTTCCCTCCCGTGCGCGCATCAAAACCCTGCAAAAACAACAGTTCTCTATGCAGCGACGTTAATACAGCCTTTGTTCTGTCAACGATGGGCGCTACAGCACAAGCCGAGCGGGCTTGAGCCTGCCGGTGTGACAATCTGATTAATCTGTGACACAAAAGTGGACAGTTGTTGCAAAACTCGAGTTACAACGACGGAAACGTTCCGCTCGTTGTTCAAGGCAATATCATCCTACATAACTCTCCGGGAAGAATGCATTAGACAATAATTCATGCATCTAACAGAAAATCATAATATTTGCATGAGAAACAAGTTTTCTAGCGATTTGATACGCAAACATGTTGCAACGCGCGTCCTACGACAGTATCTTACACCTCGAGTTGGGAAAATCCTGTTCCGCGCGTGACAATGGCAGCCGTGAGACAGTGACGCCTCCATGTGTGGACAGCTGGAAACGGGCTATCGCACGGCTGCTTGCCAAACATGGTGAACACGTGCTGTTGCGCCTTCAACAGCGGCAGTCAGGATACGTGGACCTGTACTCCAGGTGTCAGGCAGACGGTGCCGTACTCTCGCTTTCAGTGTTAACCTATGTTCAAGTTTAGATCAATTGCAGGAACTTTATACCTGGTAGCATTGCAGCAGCACCATAGATGTATAAACATAGGCAACTCTGCATTGGCAAGGAGGTGAGTGCTGTGCGTGCATTGTTCTTCACGAGCTCTCTGACCATTTCCCAACTCGAGGTGTATATGGCGCCCGAATGGTGCGCGTGGAAATTGTGACTTGGAATGTTTCAGCGTTTGAACGTTCAACGTTTGACGCACAAGTCCCCAAGGAAAGACGCGAACTGCATGACGCGTCTCTCACACCCCAATGTGACGTCTTTCCATCACGCCGCCCCTTCCACTCACATAAAGTCCTATTGCTACAGAAGACGCTCCCAAAATCCCCCAGAGTTCCTCCATCGTTTGCCCATTGACCCCCAGCACAATCTGCGCGGTATGTCCATATTCACTCAGCTGTGCAAAATGTGATCGCATGCACATAGGTCGGGTTGCCCGGGGACATACGCACATTGATGTCGAGACGGAACACGGCAAGTGTTCTCTGATTCTCCATGTCATCTTATGTCTTGCAGCCAGCCCAATAACGATAGACCGCGAGAGATGGGTGCGCACAGAGCAGAAGTGGCTCAAGTGGTGCAGGCCCCCGGCACACTCGAGAGTGCGAAGCAGGCGGGCAACTGGAAAACGGCGTGGTCATCGGGGTCCTAGACGGCACCCGCCCCACCTGCGCCACTTCTGCTCTGCGCACACTGTGCCGCGGTGGTCTATTGTTATTGGGAAAGCTGTACATAGCTTCAGACCTCACTCAACTTAGTATAGGTGCGTGCGTTTGAATGCCCCGGCTGCGGGAATCTCTGAGACCATTTACGCTGATCCCCAAGTATACCGCGCGCCATTGGAGGCCCGCTCAGGATTGTACGTGATGCTCAGTCTGACTGAGCAAATGTTAATAGGGCCTGATCTACATACTTCCCGCCAGACAACTGCTGAGGCTTTGCATAGCGTTTGCATAGTAATAGAGACATGTACTGTATATACCTGACTAGTTTTGATGAAATAAACATTTCTGTGTTCATTTCAATTCAGTATCATTTGTCGGCCGTGCCTGTGAGACAAGCACTATGGTGAACTCGAATGGGCTGCTTTCAATGATGGTCCGACCTAGAAAACAAGTACATGCCGGCTGACACAATAGTTGTTTTGCCAGCTAGTACACATGGAGAGAGCAGCCACTAGCCACAGCCGACAGCCAGATGGAACTGGTAACACGATGTGTGAATTTCGTCCTTCAGCTGGTTTACGCGTGAAAACGACCATTTCTCAGACGACAGCTTCACGCGTTTCGCACGCTCGGCTCAGCACGGAGCCACGTGCAGCCCAACTCGAGGTGTACAGGAATGCGCCTGCACCTCCGACATGCGCCCGCTGCTGTAGATGTCACGCTATGCGCGACTGTCACACGCCAATTCAGAGATGTCACAAGCAGAGTTTGCGTAAGACGTCTTCCTCCACATCGCATTGCAAGCCGCACTTCAACCTCAAGCATCTTACTGTGCCTGGCAACCCTGACCTGCTAGCAAACATGTTGCACGCGAAAACCCTCCTGCTCTTGTCCGCATTGCAGGTTGGTACGTACCGAAACATACAGCAGAAATGCTATATTGCCCACACGCAGCATCAATGTTGCTCTGCTGGATGAAATACACGAAGCATATAGCACGCTAAATGAGGCAGCCATCATTGATTAACGTTGCGAGGTGTACGTCTGATGCTTTGCATGAGACAATAATAGCGACGGGGCGCACAACACAAGTCCTGCGCATGTTCTGGCACGAGGAACCGGTGCTAGTGCCTTGTATTGCGTCGTCTTCAAACCTGAAACTGCAGTCCTTCACCAAAGCTTTCATTGGAAAGCCAGGTACAGCCTCAGCGAAATGCTGGACGGGCCTTCGATCGTGAGTAACACTGTAGGTTTTCTGTAGACCACAGCCACACTCAATTTCCGCCCTTCCGTGTCTCGCGACACTGCCTCTAGTGACGAGCTGCTGAGCAGGCCGCAAACATGCCCTAAGTATTGCTGTGTTTTGCTCTCAGACGTGTAGGATATAAGCTGATAAACTTGCAAGCATAGCCGCTGCATGTAATTCCACCCTCAAACCTACCCACCCTTCGACCATATAGTATGCCTGGGTCTTCTCTCGAAGAAACCAGTCAGCCCAGGCCAGACGATAGTCCTGCTTCCAATGGAGGAAACGATCGTGTTTCCCCAGAGGACGTTACCTCCAATGCTTGGTCAGCTATGTCAACCATAATACACGAGGTGGACGAGCGGAAGATCCAGGGTTACAAGGAGGATATCGATACGTTCTTGGTCTTCGTGCGTTTTTCTCTGACATAGACATCTTACCACGTCTAACAAGTTTGTACAGGCAGGTCTGTTCTCCGCGGTATTGACCGCGTTCCTCATCGAGTCATATCAGGGTCTTCAGCAAGACCCGATGGAAGTCATGGTCGCCCTCATGCAGCAGGTCGCTATCCAAACCTACTCCTACTCTCTGAATGCCGGGTTCCTGAACTCTACAGCATCCCCCTTCTCTCAGCCTCGACTCTCCTTCCAGCCATCCGTGAACGCCGTTCGAGTCAACGTCCTTTGGTTCGCGAGCTTGACGCTCAGTTTGATGAGTGCATCTTTCGGCATCTTAGTCAAGCAGTGGTTCCGCGAGTATCTTGCAGGAGACTACACTTCCCCTCAAGCACGACTCCGTGTACGCCACTATCGCAATCCCGGCCTCGACAAGTGGAAGGTATTCGAGATTGCCGCTATACTTCCCTTACTACTGCAGCTATCTCTTGCCTCGTTTTTTGTCGGGTTGTGTATCTTCACGGCCGACGTGCACACCACCGTAGGTCACACGACCTTTCCGCTTGTGGCCGGATGGGGATTCCTATTCATTGCTTCCGCCCTCGCCCCAGCCTTTTCGCCCCGTTGCCCATACAAGACAACTCTACTCAAATCCGTCACAAAGGCTATATGGAAGCTGCATTCGTCACTCGCGCAGAGGCTAAGGATAGCTTACGGTCGCTCGAATCTGGGACTGCGAGCATCGAGTACTAAGGGAGCTCTCTGTAGTCCTGGATTGCAGAATCAATCCCCAATCCCCGGCAAGTGGTCTCACAAAGACCCAGCCTACGACGAGGCAGTTGCTGCGAAGACCGACATTCACGACCTTGATATCCTCATAACAGTGGACTCTATTCAATCAGACGATGATCTCCTACGGACAATGATGGATACCCTCCAGCAAAGTCGAGCACCCGGCACCGAGTACGTGAGATTTGCCCTGGCGATCATCAGCCATCGCCTGCAAGACAACATCACTATTCCTTCTTCCGGATTTCTCGACCTCCTGCGTCTATCAAAGCAGACAGCCTCGACTATCATGCTTCCAATCGCAGATATCTTTTGTCGTGAGGTCAAGGAGCAACCCCTCACAAGCGACATGAGATCCCTCGAATGGCATGACTGGATGAAGGATTGTTTATGTCTTTTGTTCTCCAAGACCAACATACCCATACCTAGCGAAGCGAACTTGTGCTTTTCGGGCGTGCTCGCCGACGATTCCCGCTGCGCGGTTTTCTTCAATATCCTCAAGACTCGCGCTCCAGACGTAAATGCATTTCCTCACATCCTCAAAAGGCTACAAGGAGCGCTCCATGTGATGAATGGCAACGATGTGTTGCCCGTCTTGAATCACCTCACGCAGCAGTACTTCTCCCCAGGCAGCGCTATAGCCTATCAATCATTCCTTGATATGCTGAAGGACCCGGAGAAAGTGCCGACACACTACTTGCAGCTGTTGTTTGATACGCTTGTCAGCGTGGTGAGGAACGACATCCGGGAACTAGGTCGGTGGACGCCACGAACTCTGACCTGCATCATCGAGCTGTGGTCCATGGTCAGCCGCCGAGACGAAGTCCTCAATCTGTTCCAGAACATTCTATCGAGGGACTTGGATTCAAGTTCAAGTTATAATTATTTCTGGGGCGTTAGTATGTACGCAATGGGAAGCAGTAGGGGCAATGCCTCGAGCAGTCTCAAGGAAGAAGCGCAGAAGACTTTCATTGCAGTGATACTAGCTGCGTCCCATAGTTCCGGTGAGTATTACTGTGATACCCAAATGTCCGTCGTTGGTGAGAATTTTGAGATCTAGGGCAGAAAGACTTGCAACGGATTTTTAAAAACTTCTGTTGGACACTTGAGGACCAATGGGACCGTCGTCTAGAAACCTGGAATAAGCCACGGAATAGTCAAAAGCGGCTAGACCCTCTGGTGTCCTGTCATATGCTCCTCCGTTCACTGAGTGCAATGCAAGAGCACGGCATACCAATTGACAACCACGCGTCGTTTATACATCGCATATGGAGGGCTGTTGACGATGCGCTTCCACTCGTGGCGAGAAGGCACATTGAAGGCCATTCAGATATCGCCAAGGACAGTCTCAGGCTCATCGATTCTCTCGACCTCTCGCACCCTCCAGAGGGCCAGGACAGGCGGGCCTACCTCTGTTGGTCGCAAGACTTCCCGGAGAGCACGAGTCTCTTCCCGGATACTCTAATCAAACGGCTGGAGCTGTTTATCGCATTTGATGAGGACACCACATTTAGTCATCGCATTTGCCGACTTGCGATAGTTGGAGAGAGCGAGCCGTCCTCCCCAGACACGTCTCAGCCTGCAGATTTACAAGACACGCTGGCAGGCCTCAAGAGCACCAAGCACGCTTCGGATGAAAGGAAGAAGCTTCGGGAGAATCGCCTTTGCCAGCTACAAGCTAAGTTTGGTAAGGATGTGGAGGGCGACTTGGAGGGTGACTTGTCCTCCTCAGGTGGAAGTGTCACATCGCAGCTTCCAGATGGCCAGGACACGCCAACGTCTCCGAAAAATTCCGTTCACGGTCTTCAAGTTGGGGTAATTGAGGAGGACGGCTCGTCCTCTGCAAGAAGAGCTCGGAGTGCCACTGTTCCGCACGGATTTCCTTAGGCTTTTACTTTATGACCATTACTATTCCCCCAACGTTTACATTATCGCTACTTAGGCTGCGATAGCTGAGCTGGATGACTCGTCCTAGAGGTGACACCCTTCCGCCTGAACTCCCTTAGGCTTGCGATGCATGACCATTACTATTTCATCTATTACTTATCACTACCTACTCTCCGGGACCCGCGCGATAAGCATGATTAGCACATTCACGGCTTTCATCGGCTATTCACTATCTTTTCGTTGTCGTCGCATCCCGTTTCCGATTTGTAGTTTCATTGTTTGCGTAGTTTGCCAGTCTGTTTTCTTTTCTTTTCACAAACTTGTAGTCGGTTTGTCGGTATTCAAGCGGATGTTGTGCATCGAGACAAATGCGTTTATCATGAAGTTTCGACTACTGATACAGCTACGCCACAGATATCCAATAGAGCAACGACGCCAGGAATAACGACCCAAATAACAATCCTTCCGTCAGGGTATAAGCAGCATCCATACAGATTCCACAACCCTCAGCGCCGCTGCTGCTGCTGCTGCTGTCTATCGATTTCCTATTTATAGCCCTAGAATAATCTTGATCAACGCCGCGCCGTCCAACTCTCCTCCAAAATAATGTATAGATGAGAGTCTAAATTCGGAATTGCCCAGTTTTTGGGCTACTCACTTTTTCATGCCGGAACAATTCTACGCGACAGCACACCCTGCACTTTGTTCAAATCGAGCCAGACTCGTCGAGAAGAATGTTGTATTTACGGAGAGAATTCCATGGATATTCGCCGCGACTGCTGAGCTTGACCTGATCTGGCCGTGAGTCTGCAGCCCAAGTACCACGGCCAGCTTTCTCTTGATAACTTGTGATATTTAGATCACTCTTATCATCCACTGTAGAGTCCTTTCTGTTTTCCGTTTCATTGGCAAACGAGCCGTTATCGGAGATGCTAGAGCGACGTCGTCCGCTACAGGGAGGGGCAAGGCATACATGCGTCGCCAGACGTTGAAGCTACAGCCCCTAGAGGTGATGCACGGCTGCGACGGAAGGGATTGAAGGAAAGGGGAATTTGTTAAGCTGAATGTGGATGAAAGCGTGAGTGCGAAAGTGCAAAGGGTCCCCACGTGGCCGTACTGGGAGGATGACGTCTGTCGGGATTGACGAGGACGATATAGTAGTCTTCGAACAAGAGCTCCTGGTACCTGGTCGCTTTGAGACCGCCAAAGGAGTGGTCAAGTAGGGAGAGCGCGGTGGCGACTCAAAGGGTAACGTGAGGTGACGTTCCAGCCATGCATACGCCAGTGCAATGTATTCCGAGTATGACTCTGAGCCGTAGTTTGAAGATGAATGACGAAGAGCCCTACTTGAGTTTCCGTCTCCCTCATCCTCCGCAGATGCGTAAACCCACGTTCCTGAAGCCAATCGGTCTAGTTTCCGTAATTCCCTGCGCCACGTTCGTATTCTTCATGGAGAGTGCAGCTAGGAAGACTGGTTGGGTATAACAGAGCGTTGTTGGCTTCTTCAACCCATAGTTGCTTGGTTCAAATCGGTAGGCCAGAGTCCTGATGCGTTGGCGGCGGCCCCATGGGAGAGCAAGAGATTTCAGAGAGCATTGCAACTAACAAAGAAAAATCTGCGTGATAAGCAATTTTAAAGCCGGTCGAATGTATTCAACACGTCTAGAGGCAGGGATGGATGCGCAGTCGTAATCCCACTTGCCGTCGTAAGGACCTAAGACACACGAGCGAAGCGAGTTAATCCAGGTGCGAAAGAGAAAGAGCACGATTGCATAATGACTGTACCTAAGACACACGAGCGAAGCGAGTTAACTATAGGTACAGGCTGTGAGCATATTGCATATGTGAGGGACAACGAAGAATACTCACTCCAGGTGCGAAAGAGAAAGAGCACGATGGAGTGTCAGGAGCGGGGGCGAAGGTATATAAGACAGAGCCCTCAGGCGACCCAAAGAGGAAAATCTGTGATACAGATGTGTCCGCGTGAAGAAAGAACAATAGAGCGACCATATACGGAAAACAAAAGAGAGTCCGGTAACTACTAGTCCGTGAGCCGGAGCTGAAAAGCCATTACTCCCCCTCAGCGAGGTGAAACTGGACGAGCCCTAAGGACTCAGAGTGACGAACGTGAGCTTCAGCCGGTAAAGACTTGGTGAAGATGTCAGCGGGGTTGTCAACTCCAGGGATTCGAACCAATTCGACGAGGCCTTCGGTGACGCATTCGTGAACAGCGTGCGCAGTGACGCGAGTATGTTTTGAGCGATGCTTCACGTGGGTGGACTTGGAAGCGTCTACAGCACTCTTGTTGTCGCAATGAAGGACGACAGGTAGAGGAAGAGGTTGCTCAATTTGATCAGTGAGAATCTTCAACCACTTGAGTTGCTCGCAAGCTTCGTGAGCCGCAAAGTATTCTGAGTCGAAGGTAGACTTCGCCACAGAACGTTGTTTGCGCGAGGACCAGCAGACAGCGCCATAGCCTAGGAAATAAACCCAGCCAGATGTGGAGAGCGAGTCGTCTAAGTCGCCGGCAAAGTCGGCGTCGGTGTAACCGACAAGATCGTCAACGCCTTCGTCATTATGGCCTAGACAAAGTCGGAGACTGGATGTACCGCGAAGGTAGCGAAGGACATGATATGCAGCGCGGAGATGCAACTGCGAGGGGTTGGACTGGTATTGACAGAGCTTTGCAACGGCGTACGAGATGTCAGGTCGAGTTCCAAGAGAGGCGTACATGAGTGAGCCAAGTACGCTGCGGTAGGTGTGGATAAGTGCTGGGTCGCACTGCTCCTTGGGATTTTCATTGTGTACCAACTGGATACCGGTTGGAAGCGGTGTGGAAGCAGGATTGGAGTCCTCATGCTGGAAGCGTTTGAGAACGGAATTTATATAGACCTCTTGGTCGAGGTAGATGAGACGACTCCCCCTATCCCGAGTGATACGGATACCGAGATAGTGCTTGAGCTCGCCTAAGTCTTTGAGATCGAAATGGCGACGAAGAGCGTCCTTGGTCTCCTTGATGAGGGTGAGACTTTTCCCCATGATAGTGAGATCATCGACATAGCAAACAATAATTTGGAGGGCTCCCCCTCGTCGACGAGTGAAAATGGCGACATCACCTGTGTCGTAACAGACGAAGCCAAGTTCTTCGAGGCATGCCTTGAGCGTGAGGAACCATTGGCGTCCTGCTTGCTTTAGGCCATAGATTGCCTTATGAAGGCGGCATACTTTGCCTTCATCCAGTACAAACCCTTCAGGTTGCTCTATGTAAACCTCCTCGTCCAAAGATCCGTTCAGATAGGCTTGTTGGAAGTCAATCTGGTGAATTTCCCAGTCCAGAATAGCTGCCAAGGCGACGAGGTATCGCCAAGACTCCAGACGGGCGACGGGAGCGAAGGTGTCTGTGAAATCGATGCCTTGAACTTGCTCAAAACCCTTGGCTACCAGACGTGCCTTATAACGATCAACATTTCCGTCCTTGTCGAGTTTGAGTTTGTAAACCCATTTGCTCTTAATCGCCTTGCGACCAGGGGGCAAATCGACTAGTTTCCATGTTCCAGTGTCCTGGAGACCTTTGATCTCGGCCTCCATAGCTGCACGCCAGTCATCTCGATCCGGTGAACCCATAGCCTGCCGATAGGTACGAGGCTCCCCCTGAGGCGTAACTGCCGCTGCTAGCATGACGACTTGCTCGTCAGATAGGACAGCGCCGGTGTCAGCTTTCGCTTTGCCTTTGCCTTTGTAGGGGACCTTGTTACTGCGAGCCCGAGTCGTCTCCTCAATCTCTTGTTCAGTAGCAGCCCACATAGACTGGAGACGCTTCGCATCACGAGGTACAACAGTGCGTTGTGAACGACGTGTAACACCAGCATGAGCTGGGTTGGAGAATGAAAGGTAGTCATGTGGAGAAGCGGCCGGAAGACGATTGGGATTTGGCTCGAGTTTGGGAGAAGGTACGACAGGAGGGCCTTTCCATTTGGAAGGCGAGAGTGGCATGGATGAAGAGCTAGGCTCTGGTTCAGCAGGTGCGGACGAACTAGGAATAGGAGTAGAGGGACGCGGTATCCGTGAAGGCGTAGGAGCCGACGTGGATGTTGCGTCAGGAGGAGGTGGTTGTTGAGTTGGGGGCACTTGCGACGTGGTAGTAGCCGGCTGAGAAGAGGGCGTTAAAGGGAGTGAAAGTTCAAGATCGTACGTGGTCGGCGGAGAGGTTGGAATGCTCGAAGTTGGTTGAGTAGGAGGTGAAAGACGGTTAGGAAAGATCAGTTCGTCGAATACAACGTCAGTACTCGAGACGATCCTATGAGTATGTTTGTCCCATAAGCGGTAACCTTTAGAACCCGCTTCATACCCAACATGCACAAGAGGCTGAGCGTGAGCATCGAGCTTCCTGCGATGATCCTTGTGAATGTGGCGATAGGTGAGGCAACCAAAAACACGGAAGTATGAAACATCCGGCTTGGAGCCAGTGATAATCTCGAATGGTGTCCTCCAATCCAGAGACCGTTTGGGTGCTCGGTTGCGCACATGCACAGCGGTTTTCACGGCTTCTTCCCAGAATCCTTTGGACATCCCGGCGGCGTAAAGCATAGAGAGCGCAGCCTCCATGATGGTGCGGTTGAAACGCTCAGCCTTGCCGTTTTGTTGTGGTGTATCCGGGGTGGTGCGCTGATGGACAATGCCAAGATCCTTCAATCGTTGCACGAAGCGCTTCGACTGGTATTCACCGCCCCTGTCAGAGCGAAGAATCTTGATATCCCTCTCGAACTGAGTTTTGACCAGCTGACGGAACTCCTCAAACTTCTGCTCCTGTTCGTCTTTGTGTTTCAGGAAATAAATCCAGACGTTGTCAGAGCAGTTGTCGATGTATGTGAGCATGTAGAGGTGTCCGCCGTTTACAGAAGAGTTCTGCATAGGTCCAGCCAAGTCAGTGTGGATGAGATCGAAAGGTTTGTCCGCGCGAGGTGTCGAGGATGAATGGAATGTGCGTCGTGTGGCCTTGCCGAGTTGACAACCTTCGCATGCGTGTTCAGAGCGAGGAGTCTTCTCGTCAATAGTCAGACCTGTCACCGGGGAGTCGTCAGAGCGTAGCTTTTGTAGTGCTTCCCAGTTGAGGTGACCATAGCGTTGGTGTACAAGGTCGATGGGTGACGAGTGCGTGTGCGTGGAGGAGGCGACCAACGAAGAAGAGATGCGAAGTCCCAACCAGTATTGGCCGCCCTTGAGAGTACCTATGCCGTAGGTGGTATCATTCTTGTGTATCCGTGCTTTACCGCCAGTGAAAACGGTAGAGAATCCTTTGGAGTCAAGACAGGAAATCGAAATGAGTCGGTAGGCGATGCCCGGGCAGTATAAGACGTTGTCAAACTGCGCTGTGAGCTGCTTTCCATCAACGTGTACAGTTCCACGTATGCTCCCAGACCCAAGCGTAGACATTGAAGTCTTCGAAGCATCAGCCAATGTCGCAAACGACGGTGTAGCGAACGGCTTGTAGTCGTGGAAGTCGTTGAGGTTGTTGGTGATGTGTCTCGTACAGCCTGAGTCGAGCATCCAGGGTGTTTCACCCGAAGCATAAAACATAACATCTATATTTGCGACGTTGGCGGCTTCGGACGCGGAGTCCTCAGCAGAGACTACATGTACAGCAGCAGAACCGTTAGACGATGATGGTGACCCAGAAGATTCCTTCTTCCCCTTGTCCTTTCCTCCTTTTCCCCCTTTCCTTGCCTTCTCAATGGCAGCCTTTTTCTTACGACACTCGTCCTCTGTATGACCCTTGTACTTGCAGAACCCGCACTGCTTCTTTGACTTGCCCGACGAGGACAAAGCCGAAGACTTGTTGAACTTGACCGCAGAGACTGAAGGCGATTCCTTTCGCTTAGCCTCGTCGATGAGGCGCGATCGGATGTCGTCGTATTTCAAGTCCTTTGGCGCGGTGACAGCGAGGATGGGCTCGACGATGTTGGCGAAGGAGTCAGGGAGTACCGAGAGAAGACCGAAGATTTTGAGCAGTTCCTTGTCGCTAAGGATGCCGGAGGCGTCAACTTCTTGCCAGAGACGACCGCGTTCTTCAAGCTGTTCAACGAGAGGGCGTGAGCCGTCGATCGTGTGAAGGAAGTACTGCTTGAACTTGAGGAACGCAGAGAGAGTGGTCGAGGCGGAGTAGTTGGCCTTAAGCTTGGCGTAGATCTCGGCGGCAGAGTTGGTCTCGAGGTCGAAGAGATGGTGGAGAGAGCTGTCGACGGTCGCGAGGAGAACCAGAGTGACGTTGGCGTCGGCCTTGCACCAGTCGTTGTAGTCCGTGTCGGTGGACGCGGGCTTGACCAGAGAAGGATCGACCATGCCAGACGCGGCTTGCGTCTTGAGGAACTGGATGAACAGCATGTTCCATTCCTTCCAGTTGTTGGCACCAGTCAGCTTAGGCAGCGAGTCGAGTTTGATGAACGAGGAGTTGCTGGAAGTGTTCTTGACAAACGACGAACCAGCGGCAGAGGGGCCTGCAGAGGCAGGAGTGGACCCAGCAGGGCCAGACGATGCCAAACCACCTGTGGGAGGTGTAGTGCTCGACATGTTGATAGGACGTTAAGGATGTGGATATGAAAACCTGGAGTCGTGTGTCGACGTTGATCGGAGCGAAGCGCAGATGGGCGCGATAAGGTGAACGACGAGTGTGGATTAGAGCCAGGCGGGGCTCATAACCTAAAGCCGGTCGAATGTATTCAACACGTCTAGAGGCAGGGATGGATGCGCAGTCGTAATCCCACTTGCCGTCGTAAGGACCTAAGACACACGAGCGAAGCGAGTTAATCCAGGTGCAAAAGAGAAAGAGCACGATTGCATAATGACTGTACCTAAGACACACGAGCGAAGCGAGTTAACTATAGGTACAGGCTGTGAGCATATTGCATATGTGAGGGACAACGAAGAATACTCACTCCAGGTGCGAAAGAGAAAGAGCACGATGGAGTGTCAGGAGCGGGGGCGAAGGTATATAAGACAGAGCCCTCAGGCGACCCAAAGAGGAAAATCTGTGATACAGATGTGTCCGCGTGAAGAAAGAACAATAGAGCGACCATATACGGAAAACAAAAGAGAGTCCGGTAACTACTAGTCCGTGAGCCGGAGCTGAAAAGCCATTAAATTTCTTATGAGCTGTTGAAAGTCCAGGGTGCTCAGCTTCGTCTTGTGTTAATCCGTGGTTGTGTCTTTGTTTGTTTCGCGTCGAGACGGAGTGAGCTGGAGTGTACATTTCTGTTCAATCGCGTAGCACTGTCAACTCATCGTGCTCATTGGAGGATGACGAAGGCTGCGCGTTTCACGCTGCTGTGTCATATACACCGCCAACTGAGCGCCATGTCTTGGCCAGATGAATGCGCCAGTGAGTCAGCGGGCCCGTAATGCCGTAGCTACATGCCGACCGTATGATGGCCAGCTGGCCATTGCAGCTGGCACTTTTGGCTGTGGTCATGTAGAATTCCATATTGCAGCCATATGTACACTGCAGATGGCCCGAGACAGACAATTGTGAACAGCCCACCTGGCTACAACCTACCTACCATCCGACAACAGGACCTGTCGAAATCCCCCTCACGCGCTGCTAGGCGCTTAACGTGAGCATCTTACGAATCCATCTCCCAAAGCAAGTAACTCACTACTGATGCGGTTGCTGTAAATGTGCGAGGTGAGAAGCATGATGAGGTCCCATTATATATATATACGCGCCTGAGAGGGCCCAACATCGTTGCGGTGGTCAAAAGCAAAGTGGCTGTCACGGTCATTGTTGCGAAGATAGAACTGGCCATATAAGTATCCAATTTAGCGCTCAACTGGAATGCTGCAATGAGCAGAATTCTTACGATTTAACTGCGTTGGGTGCTACGAATACACTGGAAAATATCATACATTGTGCTCATTGATAGATTGAGGTCAGTCCGAGTCAGACAGATCATGAGCCACTTCACCCTCATTCAAGTCCTTCGCTAGTGACAAAGCCTCTAGAATAAGCCCTGGCTGCTCTTTGTCGTTCTCTTGCACCCGTTTACGCTTGCGACTACCTCGAGATGTCTCTCCACCATGATCCTCGGGTGCGATATCCTTGTTGGCCTGGGCTGCGGCTTTCTTGGCGGCTCTGTTCTGTTTCTGCGTCGCTCGCTTCTCATTCTGTGTCCGTCTCAGTTCCCTTGAGATTTCTTCGTGCTTGGCTGCACAATCTTGGTACAATGGCACTGGTGCGGACAGCGAGCGCGGAATTACCATGCGTATCAGATGTGCGTTATGAAAGGCGTGCATGTTCACGATGAATCAATCAGTCGCAGTGTCGTGGCGATGTTCAATAAACGTCTCCGCAATAGACGTTTGCAGCCGTTCTTGTATCTGCGGTCTCTTTCCGGTTGCCTGACATCCTGCACGCAAGCAATCGTGCTGGGCGTTGAACTTGAATTTCACGTTCTGAAACAGAAGTTTTAGCAAACTCTTTCACAGTGAAGGCGACGGTCAGGTTCAAACCTTTGCAAACACGGCTCCTCGCTGCCGCTGTCCATGACGCCGCTGCAAGAACGGCATTTGAAACACCTCATGACGAGCGGCAGCTAGCTGAAAGAGGTCTATGACGACTAAGCATCTTGAAGCTGAGACACTTGATACGATAATCTCTTCTACCCGCCCAACAGCGGTGTTTTGCTAACGGTTGCGAGGTCAATATGCAGCTCAGCATTCAATGATTCTGACATACATCGAGTGAAGATGAAGCAAATACCCATGAGCCTACACTGCACTCTTCTTTGGATTGCGCCACAAACCACTGCCCTCGAAAGCAATCTTCTTCGTCGTATGAGGTTAAGTTCAGACACCGAGCGACTGCCGTTGTTGAAAGCATAAACGATGGCTGCTCTTTGATTCCTTTCTTGAGTGGTTCCAGCTTGCATGAGCCTGTGGGTAAAAATGGGATGAAATTAGTATATAGATGTGTTCAGGTTAACAAGCAATTTCGTACCAACATCCCGATCAGCCGGGAAATTCCATCCAATGAGCCGCTGAAGCATCGGCTGCTTCTGCAACATATCTCGAACGCCCCAACCTGCTGCAGTCCACGTGTTACTGTTCTGCTCCAGCCACAACCCACCGGTCAAACGGTGCTTCATGCTTTCTTGCTCAGCAATCTGGATAGCGATGTCGCGGCTAGGTGCTTGATGATTCGAGAAGATAGAGCAGAATCGGAATATGGCATTGAAGCTCTCAAAACCTTCGGTGCTCATACCCACGAGAGGACCAAAGCGCAAGATGTCAGCTCAAGCGTGGACCTGCAGATGTAGCTTGATTTTTTTGAGGATTTTTGTTGGATCAATCTCTGCAAACGTATTGAGAACATTGCCTACTGCAATATCCACATTGTCCTGCAACAGCGTAGTGATTAGAACAATGTTGTAGCATAGGAATACGGTTCGACGTACCAGATAATTGTTCATCTCGTAGATCTCAGGGATCCAGAGAAGTGCCGACAGCTCACCAATAGCATGCCACATCCGGAATTGAAGGGGAGAAATTAGATCATGAACATGAAAGAATGTCATCTGAGCTAAGGTCTTTAGCTGACGGCCAATTAATGAGTTCGCGTATTGAAGAATGTAACTGGAACGTATCGGATGAATTGATAAGCCATCAATGTTTGTTGCTTGAAGACGGCGTGCGTGAAGATCCTTCTGTACTGTATTCCAGCTGGTATGTGTTCCGTGCCAGCCGTACTTGACTAATCCAAGTAGAATAGTATGGAGGATCTCAATAGGGGTGTCGGATGTAGGATCAAAGCCTATATCTCTCTATAATGAGCAACGTCGAGATTGGTAGGCAAAATTAGAGCGGACCTTTGAGTGTAAGAAACCCACTATATATATCTGCGGTATGATTCGTAACCCACAAGCAAAGTTCAGTCTGAATATCTTCTGAAGAGCGAGACGGGTCTTCTGCCTTCATCGCTTTTCCGCGCTCAATTAGGTGATCTATCCAGAACTGAGAATACGCATCTTTCATGCCAGTCGCAGTTTGTATATCCTTGATGCGTTGAGCTACTCCTCCACATGCAAGGGTAAACTGAGTCTGCAATGAGTCAAGAATGCTTTCCTTCGTTCGGGACTTGCCCGGCTTGTGTATTAATGTTAGAATGGTAGTGTACCGGAGTATAATTTGGGTTCTCGAAACGCACCTTGAACAGCCGCTCAAATCCTTCTGCACTCTCTTTTTCCTCGCCAGTCCCACCAGCGTCGCATTTACAACAGAATAGATTCCCTGCACCTCCAATATGTGCCGAGACCTCACTCTGCATTGGGTTGTCGGAAGGAGCTGTGTTGACGAACAAACGGAAGCATGCATCTTCATCAGTCATTGGATCACGAACGCGAACAGGTTCTTCGTGTGTTTGTCTGGTGGTTCAACGAGTTAGCGGAGTAGATAGCATGATTTGATAACTTACTCGACAATGTTCTTGAATCCACTAAACTGTTCAGCTACACTGGCGTGAGTTGACGTCAAAATGAAATGAGTATGATACTCCTGCTGTAGTAGCGAGCGAGGAAGGTTTCGATGGGTCATATAGCTGTTCAGATGCTTGTTCCAGGACTTGGAACGATTTCCTGATACGTCGTTGCCAAAATAATCTACGAAGCTGGAGTACAGTGGTGCTCCCTTCGCAACGACTCGCAAAGGATTGGGCATTGCAGTCTCGTATCCAAGGCTTGACTCTAAAGCAAGACACCTCGACGTTGAGCACGGATACTGGTGATAATTAGCGTTAGAAGCGTACCGTGCCACACTGGGAGCTTTCCGTCGGCTTTGAGATCAAAGTAATTCTTGTCCATGTCCAAAGCTGCAACCATGATCTGCACGGGTAAGACAGTAGCTACATTCTGCTTGTTGATTAGACAGCTATACAATGCAAGTAAAAAGAGAACATACGTTATCACCAATAGCAACAGCCCATGATTGCGCATGAACAGCCTTGCGATAAATGACCCACCGAAACGGGATGATAAACTCTCCGTTTCTAAGCTGCGTAAGTTTGTTGACGTAGTAGTGCTTCTCATGCGCATTGTACATAGGTGAGAGAGCATCTAGATTCATTGTTTCACGCCACTTTTCTCCATGCCAAACCTCACTAACAGGATCACTGCTGTCAGGGATTTCTGGATAGACGTGAATATGAGGACGGATAGCCAGATTTGTCCAATCCTAATATTCCAGTTAATATCCCATAGCCACGCGTCACGGTTCAGCAACGTACCTGAGCTACCAGAGTTCGGGGATCGTTCACAAAGAAAATGTTACCTCGCGCTGATTCACAGTGTACGGTGGGTATGCCGCTACAGGCACAAAGCTCTTTCTGTGTCTTGCGCAGCCGGTAGAATGAAGGAACATCGCGCACACCGGCCTCGTTTGAAACCAAGAGAAAGAGTTTCATAAGAGCATCAGAGATGGGCATACACGGAAGGTTGTCGATTGTGTCAAGTAGAAACTCCTGAACGATAATGTTTGCGGGTCAGTATAAGTTAAGTCCAAAAGCTGACACAATATACGCACAGTTTTGGACGAGTACGGTGCCCATTTTGGATCTGCTGATTTCTCCAGATCTTTATCTCTGTCTTCCGGAGCTGTGTCCGAGTAAGGATCTGGAAATAGTTAATAAAATGTTTGAATCGCGTTGAGTTGCAAACTCACCCAAGTCGTCTAATAATGCTGCTAAGGCTTCCTCCTCCTGGACAACATCCGCGGCAGTAGATGCATGCTCGTCTTCAGGACTTCCTGAGAAGCCCAGTACCTCAGCGACCTGAGCTGCGTCTAAGAATGCAAAGTTATCGCATTGATTTGCCAAACGAGCACGCGCATTATCAAGCGCAAGTTGAGGATCGCTTCCAGCGCTAAAATCGGCGCCATCTCGGTCATATCTTTCCCACATCATTGTTTCCTCGATTGTGGCCGCACGGCCATGCTTTTGAACTTCAACCATCGCCGTTGCAGTCAACCTCGGGTCTTCAAGAGCAACAAACTGCAAGTTCAAAGCTTCATGCTGCTGCTCTGCACGACGTCGTTCTGCTTCCTTCTCACTATGGCTTCTCATACACCGCTTATGCTCCTCGCTACTGAGATGCTTCGCCAAACTGGCACGAAGAATCCAATGCTTTTGTGGGTCGGGCTCAAAACTTGTGCGCACAACGCACATGATTTTCTTGTCTTCATCTTGTCCTATAAAGCCTAACCGACAGTATAAGATTCTGAACCCAGTCACTGACACATCTCTGATAACGACACTACTTGCCTTCAGGCAATGGTTTCGCTTTTGGAGGCATGGCAGTCGGTGAGTTCAGGTGTTGAATATTGAACATGACCAGCCGCGCCATTTGTCTTTTATGCACAGAGCTGGCCAAAACCTCAACAAGTCGTTATGGCCCGCTGATAGTAAGATTGGGGAATGGCCAAGGGAGAGGCCCTATTGTCAAAATTGTCGTGCATTAAAAGGGTGAGTCTCAACCCCCTGAACACATTCTAACCTCCCCTCATCAACCCTGCCTCTTGGCTGCTCTCCCTCTCATCATGTCTGCACCGTTCAACAACACTCTTGCCATCCTTGCTGAGCTCCAAAGCCGTTCAGCTTCTAGTCACAATACGGAAGAGTCCCTGTCTATCCCATCAGTACTTGGAGAACGAGCCCGCGGTGATACCAGTGACAATGACGACAACGATGATTCACCTGATAGTGGCGATCACAGCGAGAGTACTGAAACCCCTGCAACGGTTACAGTGGCCACCGCCACCACCAATGAGAATCTGCTCTCCTTAGCGCAGCAGATCGGACATCAGAAACATTTTGATCAGGACGATGTTTGCAGGCTGGAGGAATTTGCGGGGGTACGCTTGTCAGTATCTTGAACAGGTGCAGACACTGACTCTTTAATTCTCTCGCTCATGCATCTTTGCACGTATGCCTGTTGAAGGTTTTTGCTGAGCAGATCGAGAATAACAACCACGCAAAGAAGCAACGGATCGCGAAGGCGCCATGGCAGCCGTCTTCAGATCTCGAGGTACGCAGAATAATTTATTGGTCCTCATACAAATCTTACAGCATATATGAGTATAGAAGAACATCAAATGCGGCGCACTTACTGTTCTACTCTCGCCTCGCGCGACAGTATACAAAGGTAACGCCTTGATAGACACGCTCTTGGTCAGTGTTCCGCTATGCACCCCATGCCGATCCTACTCATTTCTCTCATCAACAGGAGTTTGTCCATGAGCATCACGACGACAACCTTCCTCAGAACATCAAGCAAAGGCCTGCAGATCTTGCTAAGTTGATCGCGTCCCTTCGCGAGCAACTTACGCAGAATCGCTCCAAGATCAAGAAGGCGGTATGTGATGTACCACTTGTATGTATACGATATACTCATCTCGAGAATCAGCTTCGTGCGAGTCTCCAGCCTCAAGATCCAAAGGACAAGTGGAACATTATGCGTCTTGCCGAACACCTCGTCAAAGGTACCATGATCAAACCGACGGTCACTTTGTGTGCGCGTCTTGCACTTATGGTAAGTAGCTTCGGTATATCGCACAAGTCCGTAGCTCATACACACTACCTCACGTCAGCACTCTCTTTATACCCATGACTCGGACAAGACCGACAAGTTCTGGGATACTCTGGTAATCACTCTAGAGAAGATGCGCGAGATGGCGTGCTTTAGTAAGAGTATCAGCACGCTGATTGGCAGAAGGTATGTGGTGCACAGTAATGTACCCTTTAGTTACATGATTGCTGATGAAGTTCTTGCAAATGTTGTAGTGTTTAGTATGTTGAGAGTCTTGTTCCTCGGGGGAACAAACAATTGCAATAGTCGACGCACAGTCGGTATACATCTTGACAGGGTCCATAGTGCAATTAAGTATATCATCAATGAGGCTCTTCAAATAGATGGCCTCTGTGGACGCATGAGCGAGTGCGTACAGTTCGGCTTTGGTGACCGATAAAGTTACGGGTGAACCATGCTTACTTGACCAAGAGATAAGCAAGTTGTTGTGTGTAAAGGTGTAGCCCATTACTGGTTTATTGCCATACGTAGTCATACCGTCAGAGTTGGCATAACCTACGAGTGAAGTAGAAGTAGAGTTGGCTTGGTCCTAGGACAAGCCAGTGGTCAAACGTTCCCTTGAGGTAAAGGTCACACTGTTTAGCTGCAGCGTAGTGTTCCTTAGCCGGGTTGGATAAGTATTGTGCTAGTTGACCAGTGCAATAAGCAATGTCTGGCCGAGTACTGTCGGCAAAGTAGCGTAAGCCACCGGCAAGAGACATGTAGTGTGTAATGGCGTCAGCGTCCTGACGTGGTTCAGTCACAGCACAGGGGGCTAAGTTGTGCTTGTGTAGCATTGGTGTATGGCGTGAATGTTGTGGTCAAAGTTGTATTGCTTAAGTATGTTCAGGATATAATTCCTTTGGCGAAGCTTGATAATGCCTGCGGCTTTATCATAATCAACTTCCATGCCGAGCATCCAGTGGATAGTTCCACCGTCAGTAAGTTCTACATGTTGTCTGAGTGCAATCTCAAATTGTTTGGCAACTGTAGTAGTGATAGTGCCGAGAGTAATGTCGTCGGCGTGGACGGCAAGTAAAAGTATAAGTTTATTACCTCGGTAGAGGTAGAAGACTGCATTGTCGAATTTGCAACGCTTCAGTCCGAGTGCGAAGAGTATGTCACATTGTCATTTGTACCAACAACGTCCGGCTTGCTTAAGGCCGTAGATAGTTTTCCAAAGTTTAAGTACCCAGCCAGGTGGCAGGTTCGGAAGTAAGTCACCAGGAGGTGGACAAAGATAGAGATCTTCATCTTTGTGGATGTTACCGTATAAGTATGTGGACTTGATATCGAGCTGAGTGATCTCGAAGTGTAGCAAAGCCACGAGAGTAAGTACAAATTGTAGTGAACTCATACGCGCAACAGGTGCGAATAATTCGTTTGAGTAGTAATCAATGCCATCACGCTGGGAGTATCCTTGCGCGACAAGTCTTGACTTAAGTTTAGTGACTTTTCTGTGTTCGTATTTTGTTTTATAGACAAAGCGCGAACCAGTGATGTTCACATTTGATGGTGGGATACAGTATTCCCAAGTGCCAAGTTGTTCGAGGGTATTGACCTCGGTTTTTATCAACTTGAGCCAGTCGATCTTGAGTGGGTGGTTAAGTACGTCTTTGTAAGTAACTGGATCACCAACGTCTTCAGCGTAGTATGCGTTGAATTCAGTCAGGTAGAAGGCAATGTTCGTATCGACTTCATCGTAGTTCAGGCCTCGAGCTTTGCGCAAAGTCTTAGGCTCTCTAGTAGTACGCCTAGGACCAGAAGGGTCAGGCTTGTCGATGTCCATGGGTTCAACATGAGGATTCTCCTCGAGTTCAAGTTGTTTTTCAAGAGTAGGTATTTCAATATTTGGTTCTTTCTCCCCTTCAATTTGTACCGTAGAGTCAACAAATTGCAAGTTTTGTTCGACGCCTACTCGTGTTCCAAAGTAAACGTAGTGGCCTTTGGAATGTTTGGCAAAGACTATCCAAACAGCACGCTTGCCTTTCGGTGCGAGTATATTGGTTTGGTATTCGTCGTATACGATACACTGTTGACCAAAGGTTTGAAGCGCATCAAGGTTTGCTTCAGTATTATAGCGTTTGAAATAAGGAGTTTTGTATTGAAGAGGAGCGCGAGGAGTACAATTATAGAGATAAACCGCATGAAGCGCAGCGTACCACCATAACTGGTTTGGTAAAGCAGCCGTATGCAGGTTTACACAAACCAAGTTCATAATAGTCTGGTGTGTGCGTTCGGCAACACCATTTTGTGCAGGAGTATTGTGCACAGTAAGCCGGGGTATAGTACCTTGTGACTTCGAGTAGTTTGTCATATTTGCACTAGTGAAGACATTGTTGTTGTCAGATTGAAGGATCTTAATGCAAATATTGTATTGCGTAAGAAGCTCAGTAGAGAAGATGACCCATTGAGTGAAGGCATCATGTTTTGTCTTCAATGGGGCAAGTGTTAGCCATCGAGTCAAGTCGTCGACAATAGTCAACCAGTACAGATAATGACCAGTAATTGACGCAGTGGGTAGTGGCCCAAAGATGTTGATATGAAAGTGATCACCGAAGGAAGTAGCCAACGGCAAAGTACGAGCTTTGGGACTGGAGTACGATGAATATAATTCAAGATACAGTCCTCGCACGGAGTTTCTGTGTGGTCAGTGATATGAGTCGTGATGATAAGTTTGGACGTTTTGAGTAGTTTGTTTATCTGGAAGTAACTGATGTGACCAAGTTTCTTATGAAGTTCAAGCATTGTTACTCCAGACTTATGCACGCTTGCTAAAGAAATCACACGAGTAGAGTTAAGCAAATACAAATCGTGTATTTTTTGTATCACAGCTACACAAGACGTGTTCGAGTTGTATTTAGTACAAGTATTTGAGAAGAAAGTAAAGCAATAGTCAGCGTCTAATTTTGAAACACTGATAAGCGTGAAGGGTAGTTGTGAGTTGTAGTAGACATTCTTTAGCATGAGTTGATTATGTGTACCATTTTCTTGTTCGACCTCAAGTACCATGTTGCCGGCAAGTTTGAGACTTATTTGTTCTGAGTTGGCAACAGTGAACAAGATAGTCGGTACAGAGTGAACATTGAAAAGTAAGTCACGATATGGTGTACAGTGTATACTAGCGCCAGTATCGATGACATGAATGGACTTGTAACGCGCCGGAAACATCTGAGGCTGAGAATTCGCACCGCACTCTGACTTGCAGACACGCCCCTTTTGCGTCGGAGCATGGGCCGGCCAGCCACCAAGTGTTTCGGATGGGGGTCGGACCAACGATAGAAGAAAATTGACTTGCAAACCCCGTTTCAGGAAGACTCCTATCACGCCACGCTGTGCAACTCCTGGACGGCGCCTCATCACCTGCTCGCGACGGTTGGCGCCCCTTCAGCGCAAGGGCGGGCGCCGCTTCTCCGCATCGACCAACGCTGTGTTCTGCCGGGTGTCGACTTGCTGGACATTTTGCCTCCGGGAACAGAAGTACTCTGCCACCATGTTTCCTCGCTCTCGTGTTTGGGTTTAGGACAAAGAAGGAAAGGTTTAGGAGAGGGTCTTTAGGGTATATAAAAAGGTGTTGCCTGTACTGCGTAGAAAATAAATCAATCCCCACCCCAGTTCTCAGAGTACATTTTACGCTTTGTGCTCGCGTCGAGGGAGTCTCGTCGCACCAATAGCCGTAGTCTCTCCTGCGTTGCCTCATTGCGTCTTTCTCCACGTTTATGTCCGCTGCGCCTACTATCAACAACCCGCCTCATGTTTGCCGTTATTGTCCCACAGTTCCCCACTTACCAGACGGCCGCTGCCCATACCGCCCGTGCCGCGAGGTTCTTCGTTGCTACCTCATCATCCCCGCGCCCACGCCGCCGCCAGAACCCTCAGTAGTGCCTGCGGTCTTCCCTGAGAGATCTACTCCTAAATCGCCCTTGCCAGCGTCGTCCGTCGCCTCCGTCGCAGACTCGCTTGATAACTGCTCCTATTGCGACACTCAGAGCAACCACCCAATTCCCCTGCGCTCAGGACCTTTCGTCCTGCTCGACTGTGATCGCCCGCGCGCGCTGCATCCAGATTGTTGGCTGTCACCGGACTTTGAAGGCGAGGACCACAAGTGCGAACTAGTACAGTTCAATCTTACAAGCTCTACCAACGTCGTCGTTGGCCACGCATTTGCTTGCAACACGCATTGCCGCTCGGGAGGTGTTGTTCTACACTATTGCCCCCACGCGCAGTCTATCGAGTCAAATTGACTGTGGCCTTATATAGCCTTACGCTGCCACTCGCGCTCCAGTAGCTTGTCTTTCCGTTACGGTTCCTTTCGGTTTCGTTATACTGCGTTTACTTCTTACCTGCGTTATTTTACTGCGTTATTGCGTCTGTGTTTCACCTTCACTGCGTTCACTTTCACTGCGCCCGTGTTTTACAGTGACTACTGTCATCTTCACCAGCGACCGCGTTTTTTTGTTTGAGATTTGTACTGCGCCTGCTTTTACCATCCGCGTCTTTCCGCACGCCGTTTTACTACAAGTGGCGACATCTCGCGTGCGTTCCCTTTGAGCCGCGCTAAAACTCTTTCGCTTTCATCGCGCCGACTATTCCTTTTGCCCACGATACGCATGGTAGTTTGCCCGTCTAGCTCTGTTCACATAAAACATATATCACAAACCTTGTCGCTCTTTACAGCACAGGTAAAACTAGGACTCTAAGACCACCTCACACACTTTTGCACTTCCACGCTCCCACACCCTTACACTTCTATTGCCACCTCGTGGTTGGTTGTGTTGTCTTTAGGGTTGTACTTAGTTTTGGAGCGTGACTCAGTGTCACATTTAGAAATGGTACGAGGACTTATGTGCATCGTGATGTCTGAGTAGGAAAGAGACTTAATCTACGCGCTCTGACCAGTGAAGCTACTGCCTGTAGCATAGTTGAACACGGGCACGGAGTGAGGGTGCTCGAGGGCCCCATCATCCGAGTCAGCAGCGGCAGTGACATTAGCCATGAGGCCAGTAGCAGTTGATGAGCCAGCAGCAGCGGACTCTTTCTTCTTGCCTTGAGCGGTGGCGGCAGCGGCAGCAGATTTGCGAGTGATGCCCTTCTTCTTCATTGCAGCCTTGGACTTTTTAGTCCAGGGCAGAGGGCAAGTCGGCGTCATGTAGCCAGGCTGACCACAGTTGAAGCAGTTGCCCTGACCAGAAGTGGAGGGCTTACTCAACGAGTAGGGAGCTGCGGCCGCGCAAGCGGTAGTGGTGGTTTTGGTCGAGCGTTTGACCGCGGCCTTGCCCTTGGCGTGCAAAGCCAAAGGAGCGTGAGTCTTGTCCTTTGGGACGGAAGTGGTAGGCCCCTTAGACTCGGAAGTCTTCGGGGGGTGCGTGAGTTGCCAGTTGGTGAACTCGCGACAAAGCTCAGCGATGAGCGCGTTGGGCCTGTAGCGGAACTTCTCTCCAGCTGGAGTGGAAGAACGCACGCCAACCTTGTAGTTCTGGCGTGTGGCGGCGTATGCAGGAGGGATAATCCCAACAATGGCTGCGTAGAAGATATGGTCAGGAATGTCGATGCCGGCAGCAATAACCTTGCTGCAAATGTTGGTGGCATTGTCGAGCAGCTTGTCCATCTCATAGATAGGACGGCGAAGGTGGAAGAGCTGGAATATCTTGTTTGCGTCAGACATGGTTGTCTCCAGATTGTAACATTCACGCAGATTATCCATGAGTACGTGGGGCTTGTACTCGTTGAGATAGATGGCCATGACCGAGTCAGAGATATGACCGGTCAGGACGTTGAAGACAGCCTGCGTAAACTCTTGAGGAATGGTCAGGCCACCTCGGAGCAAGTAGAACTCGAGTATAGTCGACATGGCAATATCAACGCAGAACTTCCACATCGGCCAAGTGTCAGCCCCAGTAAGCTTGCCAACATCGGAGAAGGCTTTGTTGATGTTGCTGAGTGACATAGTATAGTTGTTGTCACGGCCAGGTGGCACAGACAGAAGTTGCAACACTTCGCGTGTTGACCTAGTGCCTATTGAATTAGGTGGCGGGGGCGGCGAGCCACCAGTAGGGCTACCCGGAGGAGGGGGAGTCGTTGGATGGCAAGCAGAACATTTCTTGTGTCGTCGTCTAGGCCTCTCATCCTCATCCATAGGGTTGTTGTCACTGTCATTGTCTCCTCCATGAGGGTGATGACGGCAATCATCATCACAAAGGGTGTCAAAGGGGGTGCAACGGCAATCGGCAGGAGGAGCGGAGACAGTACGAGCACCTGGGATTGTTTCACAATCCTCAGAGCGCAACGAGCGGTTGTCGTTGTTGGCGATGTCTTGGATGACAGGAGCGGATGGTCCAGCCGTAGGGGCGTCAGTCTTTGTGACAATGGTCGAAGACATCGAGGAAGGATCAGGAGTAGGATAGGGGGTAGGAGTGAAGGTAGGGGTTCTCCTGCCACGAGTGGTTGTCTTTCAACGGGGTTGGGCTATGGTGCCCCTGAGGAAGTTGGTATGGTGTTGCTCTCGAGTGGAACGACAAGTTTGAGCTTGATCAGCGAGATCAGAGCTCATCAACTGGCAAGAGTGAGTGCACAAGTAAAAGTTGAGTGAAGATATGAGCTTAGGCGTGGCTCGTAACCTTTTACAAGGTATGAGTAGGAGTTCTGAGCGTTGAGAGGACTGAGGTGGTGGTCAGACAGAGAGTTGGGGATCAAAAGCAATAGATGTGCATTGATCAAAGTGCAACTTATATACGGTAACGACGGGCGCCAAGCCACGCGCTAAGTACAAAGCTAAAATAGTGAAACAACCACGAATGGTTGGTCAGATATGTCCAAAGTTATACACAAGGTCAATGAACGGAAGATCAAGGACTACAAGGAGGATATCGATACGCTCCTGGTCTTTGTACGCTCCCCCTCTCACGCATACATTTAACAATGCCTAACTATTCTGTGCAGGCAGGCTTGTTCTCCGCAGTATTTACCATGTTCCTCATCGAGTCATATCAGGGTCTTCAGCAAGACCCGATGGAAGTCATGGTCGCCCTCATGCAGCAGGTTGCTATCCAAGCCTACTCCTACTCTTTGAATGCCAGGTTCTTGAACTCTACAGCATCCCCCTTCTCTCAGCCTCAAATTGCCTTCCAGCCATCCGTGAACGCCATTTGTGCTGAGCATAGCTTCATCCATCATTTATGAGCACAGCTACATCCATCATGTATGAGCATAGCCATGTCCATCATACATAGCCACATCCATCATTCCGCTACTCTGGGTACCTTCATTTCCGTTTCACATTCCTTAATTGATATTATTATTTACCTCTGTTTGTACACAGCCCCAGAATGTATATAAGACCGCCGTAGAGCTGTAAATGGATACACAGTCCTTTAATCTGAACTACCACCTCGCTTACAGCTAACTTCACTAGCATCTCAGGTGAGCTTCTTCAACATCCCCTCAGTTGCCTGTGGGTCCAGTGCCTGTGAAGGACACTGTTCCACAGGTTATGAGCCCCAAGCGGCTTGCCCTGCTGTGCGCTCATTGCTGCACGCAGTGAGCAAAAAGCTCTCCTGGCTGTTGCCATTGTTGCTGCGCGCCTGAGCCCTGGTGCTCAACGCTGCACACAATGAGCACGCCAATGCGAGTGGCCAGTGGCCCTCGCTATGGGGAAACAATGTCGCTGTGTTTTGACATGACACTGACTAGTGTTTCACCATCTCAGACTTTTATATACAACATGACTTTCAACTCTGAGCTCACACTCATCCCCACCTTTGGTGGCTCTAACTGGATTGGGTCCTCTGAACTCATGAAGGCTTACCTCCAAGCCAAGGGTAGCTGGTACACAATCGAGGAGAACGAGCCCAACTTTGTCGTTGCTGCGATCCCTCCAACCCCCACTCATGAGGAGGCTGGTGATGCGCCTGCCGAGACCCCTACTGCGGCTGCTCCCGCCACTATCTCTGAGGAGGATAGAAAGGAGTTTAGAGAGTGGCGCAAGGACAATGGCAGTGCGATGGGTCTTATCCGTCTGTGCGTCACAACCGCCATTGCTGAGACAGTCCTCAAGAAGCACGCAACTGCCCGCCGGCAGTGGAAAGCTCTACAGGCACAGTTTGCAAGGGTGACTTTGACTGAGGTCTATACTCAGCTCAAGTCTGCGCTTGATTTTGTTATTCCTTTTGACGGCAACCCCACTCCTGTGCTCAACAAGCTCTACGAGCACTTTGAGCGGCTCAATAGCTTTAGTCAGTGTTTACATACAGCTCTTGTCATGGATGGCCTGACTAGCCCTTAATTTTCGCAATTTACCTCTTGTTTTCATCTGTAAAACTCCGGGCTGCAACCCAGTTGCAACCTTCTCTGCATAAACTCCCTTTTCACGTCTATTAAGTGCCCGTATCACGTGGCTTAGACGCTCCACACGGTCACGTTACTTACTACTACGTCACACTGGCATGTGACTTAGCTTAAGTAAGACCACATGGCTCAGCCCATAGCTAGGGTTTGACGTCATAGATACCGTTCACATGGACTCCTTTTGTTCTTTCCCTATTGTTCTCTTTATGGAAGGATGTTCTCACAGGTGTGGGAATGGAATACAATAGTTGGTCTCATTTTAGATAGATTCTCTCACAAGTAGAGTTCTTGGCAAGGTCTAGACAATAGCTATTGTTCTCCTTTAGGTAGTTCTTTTGTTCTTCGTTCACACGGCTTCTTGCAAAGCCTGCCCTCAACATGGTCTGTGCGCAGGTCCCTGAAGTCTATATAAGATGCTGCATGTACGCTCCTAGCCCCCCATCTCAACCTCTTGGTCTTTACTGGGCTAGGTAAGCAACCCCCTCTTGTACTACATAGCTGGTAGTAACAATACTAACTTGGTCTTTACTGGGCTAGCTTTCTGAATAAGCTTGATAGCTGGTGAACGCATTGTGCTTCACGCCTGCCACCACCTCCTTGTCGTCATCCACATTGTGTCCCTGTTTGTCACGTCGAGCCCTGTCTCCGTGTCATTAGGTCGAGATCGTTGTGTAAACCCTGGGTCCCCCACTCCCACCGTTTTAAAAAGCTTATTCCTGTTTGACGAGTACATCTCCGGTCTCCTCATACCGTTGAGCTACACTTACGTCGTCCGTTTCTACCCCCTGCGCATTGTTTAGTGCCTAAAGACACGCGCCCCCGTTTCTCTAAGACCCTCCCTACCACTGAGCCTCAGCTCAAGAGGTGTCTTCCACCATCTTTCCTTGACGCTCTCGCTGACAAGCAAAAGAGCGGTCAACCTCATCGCTGGTCTGACAAAGACCTGGTCACTGTCGCGAAGTACGTGTCCAAGAAGCCGCCTGTCAAAGGCATCACCCTCACTGTCCCCTCATACGAGGAAAATCGCCAACTCCGCGCCTCTGCACGTGCATACGGAGAACGAGCTGCTGAGGAGCGTGACCGCACCTTAGCTGAGCAACAGACCCACAACCTCACCTTTGCAGAGCGACTAGCAAATCTCCCTGCACCAACCCCCGCCCCCGCTGCACCAAAGCCGGTGTTGATCGACTTCAAGAAGTTGTCACCGGTTGATCTAGTAGGCATCTTCAGGCCAAAACTTACCGCCGTCCGCACTCGCTTGCAAGCTCTCACTGAGCTTGAGGAACTCCTAAATCGCGCAAACCCCAACCATCGTTGTGCCTTGCTCCATCTCGTCAACAAGGTTAATTGTTTCCTCAACCGAGTCAACGATCTTGCACCCGTCACAGCAGACCGCGAGTGGCAGCTCCTGGACTGGGGTTGCAAAGCAATTGGGAAAGTTTCTTTCAAGCAGCTTCGTAAAAACTACAATAGAGTTCTAGTGCAACTTAACGTAGTCAATAGTGATAGCTACTTTGAGTGGATCTAGACAAGTCCACAGTTTTTGCCCACCACGTCTTCAGAACATTTGATTTGCAATAATTGTATCCATCTCTTCGATCCTATAACAGTCACAGACAACCACTTTCGAGCCAACAAAGGATCATTCTACGAGTGTGAAAACCAACCGTGCCCTAATCGATTAAATCAGTTAGACCCCACTGAAGCCATTGAACACGAGTATTACACCAAGACCTACCAACTGCCTTCCGAAGAAAACCGTCATCTTATCACCAAGGAAGACATGGACCAACAGAATGCTGCTCCCGAGGCCGCCCCAGCTGCCAACCTGAGCGCTCAGGATATCCTAAACATGTTCAGCATCCTGACGCAAAAAATGGTGGATCTCACCAATCAGGTGGCTGCCTTGACAGCTGCTCAGGCACCAGCCATCGCCGCAGCAACGCACACGACTCGAGAACGGAGTATTGTTGAGAAGCCGGTCTCTTTTAAGGGAAAGACGTCGTTGGAAGCAAGGCTTTTCCGGCATGCTTTCATTGTCTGGGCCCAAAACCAGGGCAAGGCGTTCTTCCAGCAGGACACACAAGGCCAGGTCCAGGTGGACAACAATGGCGCGAGGATCTTTGATCCTCACAAACTCATCACCAGCGCCCTATTGTTCATGCAGGACGACACTGCCGACTGGGCTCGCCCTCATATTGAGGAGCTGGCCAGTAGTAAACCAGCTTTTGGCAACAGCTGGGATACGTTTATCGAGGCTTTCAAAGCCAAATTTGAGCCTATAGATGCTGTCATGGAGGCTAAGACGAAAATAGCCAACATGAAGCAAGGCAATAAGACCTTTGCCGCCCACATCTCCGAGTTTGAGACCTGGGCCCCTCGCACTGGCTGGAGCCAGCAGGACCTCTTTGATTGTCTCAAGTCGAGCTTGAGCACTGAGTACTTGCAACGTGTCTCGTACTTTCAAACCCGCGCTGCTACCTACAACGCTCTCAAGGACCAGTGCAAAGCAGTCGACGCTCAGCTCGCTGCTTTGCGAAACAGCACGGGCAAGGTCATGGTGGACAGTTCCTTGGGACATGGCAAGTCCCACCAGCAAGCGTTCCGCAATCCCAATGCAATGGAGATCGACGCGTCCCACTTCTCTGCCTTGTTCGACTCGCTCTTTGCGGGTCTGGGCAAGCAGGAGATCTTCCAGAAATGGAAGAAGGAGATGAGCAAGTGCTGCTCGGTTTGTGGATCCGAGAACCACAAGAAGAGGGACTCAAAGCACCCTGATGACCCGGTTTGCAACCACTGCGGTGGTACCGGTCACTGGGGGGCGGTTTGCCTGAAACGGCTTCAAGGCGTCCCTAAGGGACAAAAAGTTGCTGCTACCTTGTTGACCTCGTCGACCACTACCCCGGCGAAGCAAGACGCATCCAATGACAAGGATGCTAAGATTGCGGCACTCAAGGACATGCTTGACATCCAAAAGAAGCAAATGGATGAGATGGCAGCCAAAATCAATGCGGTTTTTTGAAACGGACTTGTGACACAGCCGCAGCTGCAAGTCCCCCCGATACCCTATCCCTGTCTCCTTCATCGTCTTCCTCGTCTTCTGCCTCGTCTTCTTTGTGTACAATGTCTACTCCATGCCCTTTGTCTACTATCTCCTCATGTACTATATCGTCGCTAGATTGGCTATCATCTCATTTCCGTGTACATGTACTAGTTAAAGGTCTGAATAGAAGCATTCGTGTCCCTGCTATGATCGATTCAGGAGCTACGGCTTTATTCATCAGTCACCAGTTCGTCAAGAAGCATAAGATTATTCAGCACCCGCTCGAAAGGGTAATCTCATTGCATAACATTGACGGAACTAAGAATAAAGCTGGCGGGTTAACGCACTTTGTTCGCCTTACACTCACAGTCGGAGATCACACGGAAAAGGCGGAGTTTCTTGTCACGGACTTAGGTCCAGAAGACGTTATTCTTGGGCTACCATGGCTCAAACGCATAAACCCTACCGTCAACGGGGAAAAAGGAGAAATGACAATTCTGAGCGGCTCGGAAGAATCTCCTGACAAACCTTTCCAGAAGGTTGACGGTAACCGCAAAGTGTAACAGTTAAGGTTACACTCACCAGATAGTTGTTAAACTTGAAGGGAAGATAGTGAGATAGAGAGTAGAGTGTTGGTGAGAGTGTGTACTGTGGAGTACAAAGTAGTCCTTGATCAACAGAGTGGATAAGACTGAGGGGATATGCCCTCAGGAGTGCCTCTATATATACATGAAGGGGAGGACCCCAGGTACTACCCTAAGACCCCTAATACCTACATGAGTAAGCAAAGTAATCTACCTTACTAAGCATGCCCTATGCCCTAGTGGTGCCACTTCAATAATCAACCAATAGCAATTGTCCCCATGACCTGACCCCATGACCCAGTTCCAAGGCTAGACTTGTTCTAGCTTGTTCTAAGACAAGGCTAGACTTTTCCAGAAGGTTCTAAGAGCTATGACATCATCTAATGGAATGTTCTATACTATGACATCATAGTTCCAGCATGTTCCACAAGGTTCCAGAGAGTTCTATCATGTGATACACAGATAAGGAAAGGAGCGCATCAGCGCATCAGAGACAGGAGGCGCATCAGCGCATCAATTGATAGGCACTGAGAATAAGCACCGGAATAAGCGCCTGATAAGCGCCTGATAAGCGCTGGATAAGCGCCTAAATAGACGCCGGATAAGCGCTTATCCAGCGCTTGACAAGCGCTTAAATATTCCCAATAATACCGTTGCCTGGTAAGGCAAGTCTTGTAGAAACATTAAAAATCTGTGACACAAAGAACGTAGACAGTGGGTCAAAGCCGGGATTATCCAAGACACCACTGACAAAGTCTGGTGTATGGCCGGCTTCACCTACTCTACTAAGCTTGCTGCCGAACCAAACGAAGCTAAAGCTCAGTGCTCCTTCGAAGACATCGTTCCATCAGAGTACCACAGACATGCCAAAGTCTTCTCTGAGGAAGAGTCTAATTGGCTACCCCAGCATCAGCCCTGGGACCATTCGATTGATCTCAAACCAGACGCTCCTGAGACCATTAAATCAAAAGTTTATCTTATGCCCCTGAACGAACAAGCTGAGCTTGACAAGTTCATTCAGGAGAACCTAACCAAAGGTTACATCACGCCTTCTAAGTCTCCGATGGCTTCTCCAGTCTTTTTCATCAAAAAGAAGGACAAAAACTCCGACTTATTCAGGACTACCGCAAACTCAACGACATCACGGTAAAGAATTGCTACCCCCTACCGCTTGCTACTGACATTATCAACAAGCTCAAGGGTGCAAAGATCTTCACTAAGTTCGATGTTCGTTGGGGATATCATAATGTCCGAATCAAAGAAGGAGACGAGTACAAAGCGGCATTCGTTACCAACCGAGGACTCTTCAAACCCAAAGTCATGTTCTTCGGTCTCACGAGCTCACCCGCTACCTTCCAAGCTCTGATGGACAACATCTTTGCTGACCTCGTCGCCGAGGGCAAGGTGGCTGTCTATTCAGATGACATCTTAATCTGGAGCAACAACCTGATGGAGCACCGCAAGGTTGTCCATGAAGTCCTTGACCAACTTCAGCAGCATGATCTGTATCTTCGGTCGGAAAAGTGCGAGCTTGAGAAATCTGAGATCGAGTACCTCGGGTTGATGATTCGCGCCGGCGAAGTAGCTATGGACCCTGTCAAAGTCCAAGCAGTTTCTACGTGGCCTACACCCCAGAACCTCAAAGAAGTTAGAGGATTCATCGGGTTTGCCAACTTCTACCGCCGCTTCATTCAGGACTTCTCAAAGCACGCACGGCCTCTACACGACCTGACTAAGAAGGACGTACCGTTTGTCTGGGGTCCAGCACAGCAGACTGCCTTCACGCTGCTAAAGAAGGCCTTTACCACTAAGCCTATCTTGGCAGTCTGGGACCCTGAACTCCCCACACGTCTAGAAGTCGATGCCTCGGGCTATGCGACCGGTGGAATCATCTCCCAGAAATCGAAGGAAGATGGATTCTACCACCCTATCACCTACCGGTCCGCGTCTATGACTGAAGCAGAGCGTAATTACGGAATCTTTGATCGGGAGATGTTAGCCATCACCGAAGCTCTCAAAGATTGGCGCCACTACCTTGAGGGGCTCAAGGAACCGTTTGAGATCTGGACAGACCACGCGAACCTGCAGTACTGGAAAACTGCGCAACACCTCACTCGACGTCAAGCACGTTGGTCATTACTTTTGGCCGACTTTGACTTCGTGTTGGTACACAAGCCCGGTAGTACCATGATACATGCTGATCCTCTTTCTCGTCTTCACTCACACGCTGTCACGGACGAAGAAGACAACAAGGATCAGGTGGTACTGAAACCGGAACACTTCCGGATCCTCGCTACCAGTGCGCTCGCCACTGCTTCTCCGCTCGAATCAAAGATCCGAGAATGCACGGAACAAGAAGCAGAAGTCGCACAAGCTCTTGCTACCCTTTGAAAGAAGTGTCCTCGCAAACTTGTTGGCGGTTTACTCGAATGGGAAGAGAGTGACGGACTCATCTATTACAAGGGAAAACTCTACATCCCTAACAACAACGAGCTCCGTTACGAGATCGTCAAATCTTGCCATGACACACCCGCGGCTGGTCATCCGGGCAAACACGGCACCATAGAGCTAGTTGCACGACACTATTGGTGGCCAAAGATGAATACCTTCGTCGAGACTTACGTACTAGGTTGTGATCGCTGTCAACACTACAAGTCAGCTCCACACCCTCAAGCGGTACTACAGCCTCAGGAAACTCCGGCCGGACCTTGGGAACACGTCGGAGTAGATCTCATCACTCAGCTACCACCCTCTAAGGGATTCAATTCGATCGCGGTCTACGTTGACCATTACTCCGATCAAACGCACGTCATCCCTACTACCACTAAGGTTAACACCAAGTGGATTGCCGATCTACACTATAAAGAAGTATTCCGACTTCACGGCATTCCCAAGAAGGTGTTCTCTGACCGAGGACCCCAGTTTGCAGCGCGCTTTATGCGTGCGCTCTATCACCGCCTAGGCATAGAGACTGGTTTTACGACCGCCTATCATCCGCAAGGAAATGGCAAAGTCAAACGCAAAAACCAGGATATCAAACAGTACCTGCGCCTATTCTGTCAGCAACGACAAGACGACTGGGTCGATGATCTACCGGCGGCTGAGTTTGCACTCAACTCGCGAGTACATGCGGGAAACTCACAACCACCGTTTGAAGTCATCTATGGATATTGTCCCGACTTCACCATACCAGTCGGCAAGCGAAGTAATATCCCGTCGCTTGATGAGCGCCTTGACAACATGGCTCGAGTACGCAAAGAGACCAAAGCAGCTCTTCGTCTAAGCAAAGAGAAGATGAAGCAACTCTACGAATCTGAGAAGCGATCTCCACGTGTCTTCCAGGTGGGCGACATGGTCTGGCTGAACGCTAAGAACGTTCAGATCCACCAGGCTACCCCTAAACTCGGCCCGTACAAGGTCATCGAACACATAGGCGATCTCGACTACAAACTTGATCTACCTAGCTATCT
>JABYQR010000539.1:0-22030 GCA_022592445.1 Cytidiella melzeri | reverse complement strand
AAATCTGCTTCAAACGAATATCTATAGCGGTTGGGGCACGGTTGTGTTTCACAGGGTCTTGCAACACTGTCGACGTCACAAAAGTTCTCTGTGTCAAAGAGGTGCAATTCGGAGTTTGTACACGCTAATGAAGCCAGAGTACAACGTTACAAACTAAGTAAAGAAAAGTCATAAAAGTTCGTCAGAATGCGCTACGTTATGGTCGTGACTCGATGCAGAAGAAGAGAGAGATACAAGTACACTACGGACTACGCTAATGAAAAATGACCGTTTGTAAAAGTATAAAGGTACACGTCGCGATATTTTATAGTATACAGTGCGCGGTATAGTTCGATTTGCAAAGAGTCCGTTCAAAGAGAAGACGATCCAGGCTCTAAAGAAGGCTCGAGCGCAGCGGGCTCGATCTTTACCTCCTTCATTTTACCTTTGAATTCTTCCTCCCTATGAAAGATGCTCATCCAGTCTTCCTTCTTCTCCATACGTCTCTGAGTCAGCCAGACCAGCTGGTGATCGCTAAGATGATCACGACCATTGAAGACCTCCATCGCTGTGTGAAAGTCCGCAACTGAGATAAAGTACGTGTTCCAGATATTATCGCAGTCCGGCCACTGTCCCCTCTTGAGCTTGAGGTAGATCCTGGCACAGGCTGTGATTTCCTTGATCCGCTGAGACTTGGCAAATTCTTCCAGCTCCTCGACCATCTCACGATAGTGCTCGCATTTGTTGCCCATGCTAACGACCATCGTATCAACCAGTCCCCTAGAGCGTAAGCACAGCTCATTGGGCGTAAAGTTGGGATGGTTAACATGTTGCATGGCGAGGATGGAACAAACTTGCTCCGGCCTGAATACCTCCCCCTTTGGTCCATCCACGCCATAAACCATACCACACGGATAGACGGGCGAAGCCGGCCTAGTGTCGGTACGATCGACGTGGACCCAGTCGTCGAATGAGAAAGTGGGAATGACTGGTTGGGGAGCGTATACCGTTGGCCATGAATCTTCAACCTGTCCCTCCTCCTGAGTAGTGGAGGACGGAACCGGAGTAGGCTCGGCAGCAGAAGCGGCCTGGACTACTGGTTCTGAAGAATCATGAGAAACTGGTGAACTGATGTTTAAACCGTTCATACCATCAACGATATCCGGAATGACCGGTGTAGGCGGATTGACCATTGTAGAAGAAGTCTGTGGAGATGCAAAATTATTTAATGCTTGGGCAACCATGTCCCAAAGCGATAATCCTGCACTCACAAAAGGCGGTGGCATTGGAGTAGGATGACGATGAGGATGTGGGTGCGACGGCGACGCAGATCGGCGCGGAGGTGCAGCATTAACCCTGGAAGAACTTTGGGTTTGATGCGCCCTGATTTCTGCACTGACGTTACGAGGCCTTCGTCTGTATAGATCCAATTCCGCCTCTCGATTGGCTTCATCGATTATACGATTAACCTCCCGGAGGTGCCTTTGCCTATCACTCTGCCTGAACCTGTCCCAGCCATGACGACCGAGAAGGCTGTACTCCATCGATTCCATGCGCCGAACTCCGTCCCTGTCAACGTAGTTGACATTGATCCTAGCATCCTGAGCATCGGTTTGACTCATACGGATAGAGATAGGAGTTGCTGAACTCCTTATCTCCATGACAATGGGGTGACCCATACGGTCAAACCGAGTGTAATCATGGACGCGGTAGGGATCATTGGGAGAATGGGGAGCGAAGCGGGCATTGACGCGACGGGAAGTGCGGCGAGAGTTGTTCGGCATCTTCAAAAATATAATGGTCTGGAAGAAAGAATCGAAAGTATAAGATTTATGTCGTCGTATTCAATCCACAACACTTTCCTTGAGAAAGTCCTGGGGATTGCTAATGGAAAAGTCGAATGTGAGTAAAAGTTTTCCACAAGTGATTCAAGACGAGTATGACCACTTGCAACTTCGACTTCTACCAGTCGGTATGATACGACGAAAACATAATGGCGCATGTAAGAAACACCACGAAGTATAGGAGAGTCCACAATCTCCGTGATACCAAAAGTAAAAGTGGACGACATGCCTCAAGAAATTCTACAGCTACAAAAAGCGGCGATTTCTAATTCCAGGACTGACTGACGTGCGCCAACACGAAGGTCCTAGGCCTCTAAGTCACGAGCTTAGAGTGCCACTCAACACTACCCTCCTATTGTACTACTCCGCCGATCTACCACTTGTACAAGTGGGAGCTTGTTCCTCCACCACCGGATTTTACACTGCGTGTTAGGCAGATTCCGCGTAATGCACGACTCGTTAAAGTTGAGAACCACCAAGGGTGGCTTAAGTATTCAGCTGGGTTGGGAGTGCGTACGCAAGGGGCAAGTAGGTGAGGGAATTAGCTGTAGAAGATCAGTTGGGAATATTGTATTCGAAGCTGAGGCAGTCAACCAGTACAACTCTACTACTACTATGTGGCCAAACAAAGTAAAGTAGAGAAACTTACTTAGAAGAAAGCTTGGGGGATACTGGTTGGTGGATGTCGTTGAGAGTGTGGATGTAGTTAAGTTAAAAGCCGGGGCTCATAACCTAACAAAGTGGAATATGTGTGCGAGGGGTAGAGGCTGTTAAGCTTCGAAGATGAGTCTTATTATTCTTGCTGCTTCAGCAGCTCTGCTTATATACATGTCTGTATCTACTTATGTAAGCGACTACTATACATGTCTACTTCAGCTATTCTACTGTACTACTGAGTGCATGACTCATGCATGACTCATGCTATGAGTGCATGACTCATACATGACTCATTGTATGACTAGGTTCAGCACTTGTACCAGAGGCGTACATAATGAGTAAATGACTCATGCTAGTACTTGTCCTCAGATGTATGCTTTAGGCATCCTCTGGAGTCATATGTGCTTTCCATGTCATTTCCTATGCTACTAGAACACAGGCGTACATATATGACTAGTACTACTACAACCCATATCTGTACGTCTCAGCTAATGTGATGGTTACTACTAGAGTTTCCATATACGGCTGCATAATTCCCATACTAAGACTGTGGGAACTCTGCTACCTAAAGCATCCTTATAATAAGGCGTGGGAAACTACATATCATATCATATTATATTATATAGTTTTAACAGAGTATCTCGCGCCTTCGCTGCAGTAGCGTCGCGGCGTTTTGTGTTGACGGAGGAAACTTTGTCGGCGAACTCTCGATGCTTGCCAACACGGTCGTCGTAGAACGGCTTTGGTTTTGAGAAGTGACGGGGAAGGAATTTCCGTATGAGGGCTGCGTTGTGAAGTGCGTGCATGTTGATGAAGTATCGTTGCATGGCACCATGCCTAATACCTTTCTGAGTGAGGCCGGTCAATCTTCTTTCTTGATGCACGGTCTGATCTTCAACTGCACATTCTGCAGTTAAGCAGTCGTGCTGTGCGTTGAAAATGAACGCAACGTTCTGTGAAATGTAAGCTCGTCGTTGTCTCTGGTAACATTATTACAAACTTACTTGCACAGGAATGACGTCGATTAGGATTTTGGTGCACTCACGGTAAAGGACAGGCATGTTCAACCGCGCATCAGGCTGGCTAGAAACTGCGAATCGTTCTACCTGCACCAGTCCGTTCTCACTGCGCGGATCAGAGGCAGGTAGGATGATTCTGCGGATGCGACCGCCGCAAGTGACGGAAACCTATGGTGATTACCAGACAATCAGTGCAATTAACGGCAGCATCATAACAGCTGTTTGCTCACCGGCGACTCAGCCATGTCTCCGTTAATAGCTTCGTGTGCCCTTTCGTAGAACACCCACGAGCCCTCCTTGCACACATCAGTGGACCTCGCAACCATGGACTGTGCGTATTCCCAGAGAGTATCCGCTGGTCGATATGAAGCATTGGACGACGTGCGGGCATCAATCGTGATGCAGATTTCTTCTTCGAGGCAGCCTATCTCCCACGAAACAACCACGTGTTTCCTCTCTGACACTCTTCGCACAGTTCCTAAGCACTCAACATCAGGACAAAACTCCGACAGCAGAAAAGCACCATCGTACCTGGAGAGAGAACCTTTGGATCTGCCCATCCAAGACGGCGCTGGAGTTTGCTGTGTGTCTGGAACATCTCCCTCACACCTTCCCCAGCGCGAACATAGCTACCGCCGTGTCCAGCTCTCCACCAACCGCCGCTGACTTGATGCTTGAAACGCTCTAGATCCGCTATTGCCGCTGCAATGTCGTGACTCGGAGCATGATGGTTCGAGAGAACACTACACATCCGGAAAACAGAGTTCCAGCACTCGAAGATCTCTGTCAAAAATAGGATGGCCGGCCCTCCATTGCGGATGTCAGTGACAAGATGCTTCAGTAAGTGAATTTTCGGCTTATTGAGGATTCGATTGGGATCGATAGCCCCCCAGACGTCATGCAAATTCCCAATGAGCACGTCGAGATCCTCCTAGAAGATTCGAGACCAAAGATATCAGCGATGTGATATCGATATCGGACGTTACAACTCTGTACGCGGAGAACTGAGTCTGACTGACCAAGTAAGTAGACATGTCGTCAATTGAGTGATAGAAAAGCAGTGCTCCTAACTCGCCCGTGGCCTTCCAGAGCTCAAGCAGCAAACCGCCGTGCTCATTCTCCAGAAGATCGGGATGTAGGTGAAACACGCCGACTTGCTGCAAGGCTTTGAAGTGTTTGCCTATCAGGTTGTTGCGGTACTTAACCAGGTAATTCCCCCGCACTGGATATATTGATAGCCCGTCTACTGACGAGCTTTGCAGCCGAGTGGCCATCATTTGCCGCTGTGAGTCGTTCCAAGCGGTATGAGATGCGTGCCATAGATACTTATCCACCCCTAATAGATAGGTATGGAGCAGCTCGACGATGGTATCCCGATGGACATCAAGACCTGGAGACGGTGTGTGATCCTTTGCGATGAAGTCTGAGACCCGCTGATTGTGACTCACCTTCCAACGCCAGCAGCTTATTGTAATGATCCCCGGGACGAATCTGAGTGCGCAGGGCTGAGCGTTCGTGCCAGTCAGGTAAGGTCGTTATCATGCGATGTTGGAACATACCAGAGTGTTCGGGAAGCGTGCTATAGCGGTGTGGAGGTTGCTCGGTGAGCCACTTTATGAGGTCCTTCTCGATCTTGTTTATGATCTCGTTCTTCACAGCCTGTCGCGCCTCGCCTTTCAGCTTTCGATCTTTCAGCCGTACGTCTTGAGTTTCCGCGTGAGAGATGTGTTGTGGTGCAAAACACGAGCTTTCTGGATCAGTTGCTGGATCCAGAACTGCGCAATTGGGTCTTTGATCCCACTAGCAGTCTGCATTGTTTCGATGTGCTGCTCATTGCCATGCGTAGCGGCCACCAACTGGCTGATGATTTCTTCTACAGTCTCACCTGCTGAGCGTGCTTTTCCTTCCTATGCGTCGGTGAGTGATGAGTTGACTCAGAACATGAATCGTTGCATCACTGACAATCATTTGCGCACCTCGTACAAGCTTTGATGACCAATGTGAGTCTCCATGTCTTTTGCGGGTCCCCCAACATGACACTTGCGACAGAACTTATTCCCGTTCAACCCAATGTGCGAGCACAGCTCGGATTGCTGTGGGTTATCAGCTGCCTCGACGCGTACTATCAAGCGGAACAAAATTTCTTGCTGCAAAACGCAATCATAAGCTTCATGCCAGCGATCGGGCCCAACGTCTTCTGCAAATCCGTCAAGTTGCTCAAGTGCGCCTGCAGTGGGAGAGGTTGAGCTAAAGCGGACGAAGTACTCCTGCTGAAGCTTGCAGTGCGGTAAGTTCAGATTTACTGCGTACACATTTGTATGCGCGTTATACTGCTTTGATCGATTTCCAGATACATCGTCTGCCCAGGACATCAGCCAAGCGTAAACGTCGGCCGCCCTTGAGCTTTGAGCCGCACCGGATGGGGCATTTCCTTTGTCCAGGGTGGCGCCGCATCTGGTATCAATGTCAGTGAGACAGGTACGTGCAAGTCAGATCATTGCTCTCGTGCTACTCACCGTCAAACCGGGCTTTCAACCCCTGATTCTTCAGGTCTAAGACATTGTACATCAACTCGTCAGCTGTTATACGCATGACTTCGTCGGCGCACAAGTGAGCTACGTTTGTCTGCTCAATGGTCAGTGTTCCAGGCTCTGATAATCCAATCATAACAACACGAAGACTGACCGTTGTTTCATAGTCTACGCAATAGACATCTGCGCACTGAACTTCTGCGCCTGTACCTTTGTCGATAACGCATAGCCACTTTATTGGTACGACCAACCTTCCATCCCGCAGACGAGCTAACTCCTTGATATAGAAATGGTGGCCAGGTGCGTTCTTGAAATCTGCCCACATCAGCTGCAGAAGATCGACCTCGGTATGTTGTAAACGCTCCGCTTGATAAAACTCCGAGACAGCTGATGATACTTCTACATAGGGTCGGATGTAAGGCCGTACAAGAGGATTGGCCCAGTCCTTGAAACCGGCCATCAGGTGAGCACAATCACTGTCGACAACATTGATAACATGCTCACAAGCCGAAACATTTGAGCAGCACCATTGTTATAGAACTCGTTGCCAAACGTTGATACGCGCCAACTTGTCTGAAGTCCCATCTCCGCGGTAAGTTTTGCTTGTAATTTCCGTAACGCAGAAAACAATGGCACGTTGGGTGCTCCACATTCCTTCATAACCCACATTATAGTTTTCAAATGGTCATCCGACAGCCTCAGACGAGGTAGACTATCTAAGAAATCAAGCAGAAACATCTACACATCAAGGTGAGACGGCTTCCCTCTGATATCTTGAAAGCAACTCACGGTTTTTGTTTGATACGGCGCCCATCTCTGATCATCATTCCTTGCCTCCCGCTGCTCTGGGAGCACTTCCTCATCCTCGTCTTCATCTAGATCTGATCATTGTAGGTATATCAGTGACATTCTCGGTACTTTACAATTAGATCGCTTACCCATCGCTTCTAGTGCCTCAACAATGTTTGATAATGTTGCATCCTCGCTGTCGAACATGCTCCCGGCACCTTCGTTCGAGTCCCAGAAATCTCCAAGGCACTCATGCGAGTAACAATCAAGATCTTCAATGCGCTGGTATAAGGCCTGAGTCGAGGTTTGTTCAACGTCTGCCCCGGCCGTAAAATGGATTGTCTCGCCACTGACATCTTGGTATAGGCCGCTGTCGTTGAATCCATCCCCCGAAGAACACTTAGCGGGCTTTCCGAGCGAATACGGGCTACCAAAGGAAGAGGTGATGCGGGCGGATCTCCGCGTGCGAGAGCACTGCAGCTGTGCCGACAGTAACAGGAACGGCAGAGGCCACATTGGCAATGCTTCGCCGCGACTGCCAGTTCAGAGAGGTGATGTGCTTCTCTGTTTTTGTGTGGTCAGTCACATGGTTCCGCTTGATTTTCTGCAGCTTTCCAGAGCGATTTGAACACGGTGTACAGCGGAGATGGTCTGGCTGGCTAGGTATGTCTGTAAAGTTGCCTTACAGATATAGTCTCAGCTTATTACCTACCATAGGTTCTTTGCAGTTAAGCTCACCATTCAACTCCTCGTGCTTACGCTTTGGCGGCATGCTTTCGCACTGAAGAACACGGATGCGGACCCGAATCGGCTGAATCTTGCGCAAAAATTCAGTCCCCGTCACATTTTCTCCAGACGCTCTCCAAATTACCAAGAGTGAACTGCCACGTCGACGGTTCTGTTTTTCAAAACAAAACTTTCTCTTTCCTCGTATTCATTCACTCACCACTTCTTTCAACCTCTCTATCATGGCCGCACGCCGCACCATTGCTGAACGGCTCACCATGTCGCCCACTTCGTCTGAGGAGGGCGGTGACGAGCGTTCGAGCTCCAGGACCGCGTCCGAAGGACCTCCTACACCGCCAGCTGAGCAGGGCTCACCAGCTGCTTCTCCGAGTCAGGCTACTCAAGCACTTGTTTCAGCTATTGTCGTAGGCTTCAAGCGTCCTCATAACGATGACGCTGCGGAGGCTTCGGGGCGAATAGCTCGAAAACTCAAGCTAGATAGCAAGGACAGCGAGCTGCTTGCATATGCCTCGAAGGTAAGTACTCTGATTGGCACTGCTCTGGTATGCAGCATACAACTGAACACATCCCGCGCTCAGATGCCGCTTCAGGAGCAACTTCTTTTCAACATAGGCCTCTCTCTCAAGACAATGACCAAAGCGAACCAAATTCAGCCGATCGACGCAAAATTTGTCGTTCCTGAAAAGCTGAAGGTATGTCGTACGTGCTTGTATTGTGACATCTCATCCACTAACATCTACGCAGCGCAAGATTGACATATATGTGTACAATGCTCTGGTTTGCCCACAAGCAACTGGGTATCTCGAGGAGGGTAACCGCATTGTTTTGGTACGCTTTTACCTCACTCACATCGGCTGCCTTCATTCATTATCCTTTGTCAGGAAATCCTCGTTTCTCATCCGAGCTGGGGTCTCACTCCGGAGGTGAAAGACAATTCCGACCACTACCAAGCTGTTTGTACCCGTGTTTCCAATTGCTTCAATGACAAGCGCAGGCATCTCAAAGCTGCGGTGAGCCCCTGTATGTTGCTGAGATCATCAATCCACTAATGACGCTGTTCATCACTTAGATCAATAAGTCGCTTGGCACCGTCAATCCAGAAAACCCCGAGGGTCATCGTCTGGGCGCCACCGACATCATCACTCTTGTTACAAACGCTACCAAGGCAAGGGGAATTGCAAGCATGAAGTCGTATAGTGTCAAGATCACCGTTCAGATGATCGCGCACTTTGCGTTCCTTGTAAGTACCGCTTCCTGCCGCGCTTTTGTTCTTAGCTGCAACATTCTTCTTACTTAGCGTCGCGTTTTGCTCGAGCTGCCCAAGAACGGTGACTATTGGAAGGCCGTCGACAAGGAGCTACTAGGCATCCGTGAACAATTCAACGGCCGTCCAAAGCAAGCTATGTCCTCGTAAGTCGGCATCTCATTCATTGTGGCTGGATGACTGCCTAACAGACAATTCGGACAGCTTCTTCAAAGGGATCCTCGATGATGACCTCGTGGTATTTGGTAACAACAAAATGGCGCATCTCAACGATATTGAGAGCGGTGCCGCGCTGACCAACGCCCAGACTGAGGTCGCAGACGCCATGGCCGGCATTGTCACTGTTGCAAGTTCGACCGACGAATCGGAAACCACCGATTCCGACTAATATTCCATACACTCCTTCAAGTCGCGGTGTTGCTGTGAGCTACGCTATTAGCTACCTTCTAATGTATCACGGTCTCCCGATGCGCTGCCCCATGCCCATCATGATCACTTCCACATTCATTTCCGTGCTGTATATATTATCCTTACCTAGTTTGTCTTTAATGCCATGGCCTTGCTATCTTTGCGCAATAGTCCCTCATTGTGAAATCAGATTGGAAACATCATTTCTACCTAATCACTACATGCGAGCAACGGATGAGATCTGGATGACCACTTGTACCTGTCCATCATATGCTCAGGCATGGCATTTTCGGATGTCCTGAAACTTGAGGAAAATCACCGCCTGTGACAGACAATCATCATGGAATTGGGAGCTGTAGCTTAACAGATGTAACTACCGGTCAAAACAAATGAACATGGCCGATGTCGAACATATGCTTGATGATATCAGTAAGAATTCATTTTCCCGATCGACTGTCTACCAGTCGGCCGACACGTGAGAACCTCGGAATTCCGCCCTGGATAACTTCTCATTGGTTCAGGCGGCTGACACCCGCGGATGAGTTGGCGGTGTAGTGCTCATGCTAGCAAACCTTCAATTGCTGCTCCTTCACGAGATCACATCTGAGCTTGAGATTCCTAACAACCATCATTTGCATGCGCTGGACTGGGAACACATTGACGAGGAGTTATGCAGAGTAGAGTTCACAGGCTCTATGTGCTTCTACATGAATTGCACATCAAGCAGTCATAGCAATATGCTCACTGAACAGGTGGCAGAGACCATCACAGGCTTCCTTTCTAGCTTCAAGAATAGAGGCAACCTTCGGGTTTCTTGCGTTTAGACAACTTGTGTATACTTCTCACCAACTTTCAATGGTAGACCTGGAGTCTTTAATTGTTTTTACTGACATACTCATTGGGTGCTAGGTTTATACTGCAGAGCTAATAGCCTTTAGTTGTGGGTTTGGGTGTACACATGTTTTCTCTAGGGTTTAAAGCTATCCCAATAATGATAGACCACCACAGCAGAGTGTGTGCAGAGCACAGGTGGCACAGGTGGCAAAACACACACCCAGGACCCTAGCAGCCACCCATTTTCCAGTGGCCTGCCCACTTCATGTTCTTGGGCTGCACCACTCTTACTCTGTACACACTTTTCCATCACAGTCTATTGTTATTGGGATAGCTGTAAACAGTGTATCTACAAGTAATAACAGTGGTGAATAGAATGACTGTGTTCTCCTTAATATTGTTCACCTCTGGCTGCACAGAACTCTCAGATACAATACCGTAGGGTTAGGGTTAGGTCCGCGCTGAAACAAAAATGAAGGCCCGCCCAGCCCGAGGGCCGAAGCGGGACAGGAAAATATTGAGACGGTGCATGAGCCGAAGCCCATACAAACCGCGAATTCCCTCTGAGGACAAGGTCGCCGTGCTATGGAAGGCCTCCACGGCCCACAGTCCCAGGTACGTGAAGGGGCTTGTGCCATCAAGGTAAGTATGAGTTGTCCAAGTGGCTGGGGAATGGCTTTTATACGGTGGGAAGGTTGCGCACGGACCAACACTCCCGCCTCGTGTCGACGACGGGGAGCGACGTGGCAGTTGAGTGGAGAAAATATAAACATACGGCCCGAAATTTGTTTCTCACAGTCACTTGCATAGTCTACAGAAGTTCTACATGGGGAGATTCACACTTACGAAGGTGTAGGTTTTCTTGGCTTTCAGTTTCACTCGTTGCGCGACGTGGCCGAGTGAGCCAAGTGAAGTGGTGTACTAACGGCCTGTCTCTTGTGCGGTGGTAATCCTCTCTCAGTGACTCTCGCAGCTGAGTCGCAGCGCTGTGGTTACGACCAACGAGTCGAGCGCAGAGATGTCGGTTCAGGGACGAATGAATAGACTAGGCTCACTCCCCTTGCGGCTCGTCCGCTTGCACGCGAACCTCTACGTCCTCGGGTAGAGCCAAATGGTAGTCTCGCAGCCGTGGTGCAACCAGAGCCACTACCCTAGGACTGATGGTCCGCCAAGCCTCGTCAACGAAAGCGACCTTACGCAAGGCGCTGGAAGCACTCAGGGCTTCGTGCAGGGGTGCCCACTCGCGGAAATTGTGGAACTCCGTGAGCAGAGGTCCAAAGTAGCCAGAGAGGGTGAACGTCTCTAGAGTACCGTGAGCGGCGACCGCAGCGACCATGTTGCATATTCTCTCCCAAGACTCAGCGGTAGGCGCATCGGTAGGCGACTTTGTTCGGAGAGAGAAGTGTTTCAGCCCAGTACAAGACGATAGACAGAGGAGGCCACATATCCTCGCGGAGGGAGCTTCGGAGTCACAGTGAGATTTGGTATGCTCGTTCTTCTCTGAGACTTTCACTCTCACCATCTGATAGAGACAAGATTCCTGTCACGTCTAGCTTGAGCGAGCGCAAATTTGATCCGACCGCTGCCAACAAGAAGCCCACTGGCCCAAGATCCCATGAGAAGGAAGTCAAGACAGTGACACTGAATAACGTCTGCACCGACGCTGTTCTACGCAGAGTTTCTAGCCAGAATTGGGTCCCAAATGTAGTGTCCTCAATAACAATCTTCTTAACGCGGAGCTCCTTCGGAATCGCATTAGCGAGCGACATTTCGAGCTGTCCTGCAATGTCGGACGCCACGAGCGTCGTGTGCTCGAAGCGAGGGTATATCATGGACAGTTCGTCGATGTTGGAAAACATGCCGATGATGTCCAAGAAATGTTCAGGGATGTGGTGTGGGGCTCCCCCTGCGTATGCAAAGGTAAGCTGCCGCAGCTTGAGCTGAGGTCGTGCATCCGATAGCGTTGTGCGATCATGGGGGTGCTTGATGTTGACAAGGTGGACGTGATATAGGGACAGATGCGCGAGGAGTGGAAGGGAATTGAAGATGATAGACAAAATGTCCACTGTAACCACAGGCCGAAGGTTTGGGTATTGACCATTCAGGCGAAGGCTACGAATGTGTACGCAAACAGAATTGGGAGATTGAATAAATCCCAAGAATGTCAACAGCTTTGGGCTGCCAGAGATGTGGATGGACGCGAACAGGTGGGGTTTAGCAGAGCCATTCCACTGGCGCGAAACAAGAGAACACGAGACCAAAGCTTCCTTGTCGTCGTGCAGAAAGTCAACGGTATGGTCGACCAGTTCCTGCGGTAAAATCCAGGATGTAGGAGGGGAGTTGACGCTACTAGAAGTCACAATGAAAATCCGCAATACTATGCTGGTACAGACGCACCCTCCGTATTGCCTGACCTTGCGCCGACCTGGTTTCCATAGCTTGACGAGCTTAGAGCGAGTGATATGAAGCATGTTGGTGTCCCAAGGTCACGTATCGCATACGGTTCGACTCTTGCTGTTTGCTTGAGCCGTTGGTATTCGGGGTTTGTGGCCTGCTGCGCGATGAGCGTGAGGCCATGCAGGAGCTCATACCGAGTTATGTGGCGCGCGCTTCACACCCCTTTCTGTTCTGCCGTCCTCCCATGAGGAATCGGTGCGCAATGCTTATTACTTGAAACCTTGCTGTACTTACTGCTTCGGAGCAGCCATCATGTCCTGGTGGTCTACGTCCTGGCTGCCGTCCATCCCTTCCATTGACTTTGCATTGCCGTCAGGTATACAGAAGCGATTCATATCGTTCGCACTCAGACGAGCCCTCGGACATCTTCTCAAGCCAGGACAGCTTGACATACAGCAAGTTGACTCGCAAATAGGGTCAGGATATGTTCAGATCAGGGATGTAGAGTTAGACAATGATGTGAGCGTCCTCTCTTCCCATGCTGGTATCGATAGACTGTCGTTGTCCGCGCACGAAGCAATGGTGGTGCGGAGCCGTGCACAGACTAGCGGAGAGGTAGCCATGTCCTACCCATCACTGCTACGGCACTGTGCGCACCATAGCGTAGATGAGTGATGGCCTCGGATGTGTGCTCATGTGCTGCATACTTTGGTGTTGTTGTTGCAGACATGGCGAGCAGTCTATCATACTCGGTATGGTATCACTTGTCTAAAGTGCTAAATGTTATGTTCTTCCTCTAGGCCATTAATTCTATGCTGGAAGGCCTGCCATTGGAAATACACGACGGATCTCTAGGCAAAGTCACAGCGCAAATACCTTGGCCTAATCCTCTTACTTCGAGCATTGGGCTCGCACTAGAGTCTCTCCATCTCACCTTCAACGTATCACCGACGATATCGAAGCTCTCGCAGTCATCCAAGCTTGCAGAATCTATGGCTTCTGTCGCGGAGACGTTTATGCACGATGAACTGAGCGAATACGATGAAGGCGCCTTGCGAGAATCCATTCATATCGACGAAAGCCCCATGAATCATGTGCCGGGTGGCTTGGATCCCTTCGTGACAGAGCGTGAAGGGAGCCACGACTCGGATCCTTCAGGGGTGTCAATATTCGCTACTTTGGTTGAACGATTGCTGGCGCGGTTTCAGTTCGAAGCGTCGGATATTAAGATCACGCTAGTCCACCGAGGACATTCGAGTGTCACGCTGAACATACCTTCAATTCGATATCATACAGAAATCAAGGATGGCGGTACCGCTTCCAGCTCTGCACACCAAGAAGGCGTAACGCGCACAGTACAAATATTTGGCGTCAACGTTACAACTCGGGACCTTCATCCCTTGAGTCCTCAGTTCGTGACTTCATCAACTGTGTCTACCGCAACTTCCAAGCGTGGATTGTCTACCACAACCACGCCCCTCCAATCCCCGCCACACTCTCCCGCATTCTCCGACTCATCGGAAATGGACGAAGAGACCGCAATGATGATGTCGCAATCGATCGTTGGGTTACCCGTGAGGCATGTGTCACCGTCCAGCTCCGTTGCAAGTAGCATGTATGCCTCTGCAATATCTACTGCGCCTATTGCTAGTGAAGTGCGTGACAATTTAGCAAGTTCTTCCACATCTTCTCCTCCTTCCTCCCCGACGTCGCCTCCTAGGATACCTCCACCTATACAATTAGCTAATAAGGAAATTGAAGACGAAAGGATCCTTTCCTTTGGTAGCGAACCGATCGTCTTACGGCTGGTTTCCCCTCCCCCAGTTAGCGCGCCTTCTGGCGCTTCCACAACTTCGAAGCATCATGGCCCTGACGCTCTACCCGCGGACAACAATCAGGACCCAGACCTTGAAGCACTGAAATTCGAAATTTTCGTGGGTGTGCTAGCGGTCGCCGTGCGTGCAACCCATGTTCGCAACCTCCTCGAACTGGCGGAGCTATGGACGTCGCATTCGCCGGAGGCTCCTCCTCAGCCTACAGGCAAGGCCCCATCACAGCCATCTCGCGGTATTTTGAGCCGTGTAGATGCAAGCTTTCGCCTACGCGGCGTCGTCGCTTTACTGCTCCCTGCGAAGAACAGTGTGGACTCGACCAAGGATCCACTCATCGACTTCTACACTCACCCTCTTGTACCTCCGCATCTTCCTCACGGCTATGTCCGTGTGCATCTCGACAGCATATTTGCCTCTCTATCCGCTGCCCCAATGCTCTTTCCGGCTGCACCGCGTGTAGCCCCCACCGTCCTTGGAAGTACAACAACCGGTCGGTTCTCCTTCAGTGACATCTCCGCGTTTGCATTCCTACTCTCTAATCCTGACGAATCTTCGAGTCTATATGCGTCTCCTATTTTCATCACAGATCCTCACGTAGGATCTCAGTATCCGTCTCTCCACGTTCATCCAGACCTGAGCGAGGCAAATGCTTATCACGTTTTACCGGCATTCGATATTGCCAACTGGACGGATCAACCTCGATATGCGCAGAGTGCCAAGGTTTCTACATGGCGAACCAAATTGCCGCAAGGGCAAGCACCGTCTGTGCCAGGAACTCCGGCTAACAAGGCGAGGGAGCTTGCGTCTTCACCGGTATCTTATAGCCCTGTTGCTACTTCTCCGCCGCGACATGGCCCGTTTTCCAGGACAACACCCTCGATTTCCTCTGGGTCAACCTCTGCGGTCACTGTTCAGTTCACAGTTACGTCCGCAGTTACACTTAGTAGATACTCCCGTGCCAAGAGCAAGGCTCCAGAGAGTGGCATACAAATCGACATACAGATGGCACCGCTCCATATTTTCTGTGATACGTCTCTCCTCTTGAACAAAGCAAATCCTGCGTTAATTGGCGAGCCTTTGCTCTTCTTTGAAGAGATTACACTCAGAGACTTGCCTCCGCAGATGCCGTCCGGGTTCTCAGGAGATGATTGGGGCGCGGAATCTATGGATGAGGACGAAGAAGAGGAACAGGCAGACACGCCGCCGGGAACACCACGAATGCGGCGTAGAGAATTTTCCATGCATCAGCAGGAAATAGACCGTGAGCGCGAACGGCAGCGGCTAGAGCGTCTGGTTATGGAGGACCTTGACCTGGAGTACGATTACCGCCAGAAGGTCCCAGAGAAAGGTCGGCCTTCTGTGTCACGAGTGGAGTCTTGGCGCAAGGTCAGCATACAGCGTACCGATCCTCTTGTTCATCCTGACACCACCTGGCAGAAGCAGGTGAAGAGCAAGCAGAAAGATACTTTGAAGGTGTCCGTGACGATTCCAGTGGTGCGTTTGGAGGTTCGAAATCCTCCACCGCCGAAGTTTATCGCTCGTTCGGGCGCAATCGTACTGGACATCCATGATTTACACCTGTTCCCTGGAGATCAGTCAAACCCGGATGAGAGGAGCACTGCAAGGTTTGGAGATACAGAAGGTCCTATTCTAGCGGACGACTATGCAGTGCCTGGGTCGTATGATGCCTCGCCGATATTGTCAGCCAATTGGCAACGTTTGACCTTTGGCTATCAGTCTTTCAATGAGAGCAAGGCACAAATGATTCTGTCTTTGGGCTCGTTACCTTCCGACGTCTTGTCAGACGGTAGACCTGAAGGTGTCACAGTTGGGTCTCCTCCTTCGCGCGCACTTAATGGCCAACAAGCTCGACCACAACTTGTGATCTCCAAATCACCCCTTAGGCATCTAGCAACATCTACCGGCTTAGCCACAACAGCGTTGACAGTTGATCTCCCTTCGGTGCACATCCATCTCGGCAAGAGAGAGATAGACGGGTTACAGCTATGGGCGGATGACATCTCGCAACTGGTGGACCGCGCCTTGAGCCCACGAGGAGCTGCATCGGACTGTGATAAGGACGTTGATCCAAGTCTCATTGGAAGCCGCTTTTTCAACAAGACTCGACGGAGTCAAGGAAGTGGCACGGATAGCGCAGCTAGCACGGTCATGGCTGCGAAGTCAAACGCTGACAGCGAGACCAACGTCAAGGTGGTCGTCTCTGAAGGTACGAACTTTGCAATTCTGGCAGATTAGTTGGTTTTCCTTGACAATGGCGATTCCAGTTGCTTTTACCTTAGCTTTACCTCGTGAAACAGGAATCCGCCACATGAATATCACTGCGTCTGATATAGATGTGCTTTTGGAGCTCAAGCCTGAAGGGAAGGCAAGTACTCAAAGTCTCCGTGTTGCAGATGTTCCTGACCTGATGTTATCAAGGATGAGACTGTTGTTACGTTCGGAGTCAGGGATGTATGTGTGCGAGAAACATCAAGCGCGAATACAGTTCTTATATTCCTCGGCTCTGCTTCCCCTCGCAATACGGTATGTTGCGTTATCACACAGATCGCAGAATTCTTGCTTATTATCGTTGGCAGATCAATGCTGTGCAACCTCTGCTGAAACTACGATTCACGTCGCTTGTAGTTTCTGATTCTACTGCAAAAGAGTCTAGAATCAAAGTGACGGTTTGTGGCGCGACATACACTCTGCATCCTGACCTGAGCTGGGTGTCGGACCTTGCCCGGTTTGTGAAGGCTCCACCAGGAGTAAGTGACCCAAAAACCCTCCAGAAAGCCTCTCACCAATTTCCATTACAGGTGTTTGAATCGGTGGTGCCTAGTGAGCGCACTCGGCTTTCAGTCAAGGTCGTGGACAGTTCAGTTCGGGCACTGTGCCCTACATACCCCGGCTCGCTCGTTCTTCATGTCGGAGAGCTGGACTTCTCTAGCGTTATGGTTGGAACTGTCCCTGAAACATCCTTCAACCTGATTATGCAGACGGTCTCCCTCTTACTACTTGATGATGCCAGCCTCGCGGAGGCCTCCGCTGCATCGTCTAGTAAGGCCACTTCCATGAGTCAAGTCAGTCGGACTGGTGGGGGATTATGGAAGGTACTCAACGCATTACGTAAAAAGTTGGCTCGTTTGACTGACAGCATGGCAGCTCCTCGGATATGCCCTTGTTGCAGAGTTGTCAGGGTTAGAGGTTTTGTTTTCCAAGAGAGATCAACTCACTCCTCCTGACATAAGAGTAAGTCATCATCATCCTCACATAGACGCCTGCTGAACATAACAAGGTTACTGCGCCGCGAGGCGATCTTCGTATACACCTATGTGCGGATACTGGCACTGCCCTAGCAGGCTTCGTTGGCGATTTTTCGTCCATTTTCTCCAGCTCTGTTGTGGAAAGGTAAAAGAGGTTACTTACGCTTATCATACGTTGCTGATTTTTTGCCATAGCCCCGAACCGCAGAAACCCCGGCAAAAACCACCTGTGGAGATTGTGCCTGAACAGAGAGGCAAACAGGACCTTACTGGTAAGTTTACTGTGAAAAATCGCGGACGAGTCACTTACCCTGGACTAGCCTCATTGGATGAACACGCGTTCCGAAGGACAATACCACAGGTTGGCGCAGCTCCTGACATGGTAGACGATGACCTTCCGACCAATATCGATTATCTGGACGATTCATTCAGTGCGGCTGCTGGGCTACGTGAATTCAATGATGACGACCTCGATGAATTTGATGCCGACGAAATGCTTGTCAACATCAGCGACCAGACAGGTCTGTTGTCCGCATACGGAGGAGAAACCATCAGGCTCTTTGATCCAAGGGGCCTTAAAGTAGTCGAAAACTACTATGAGACTTTACCTCCAGAGGCCACGGACGAGTCTGCACAGTAAGTACCCAGTCATAGTCATGTCAAGCTTGATATTCAATGCAAGCATAGGTATGGTGAGACTTCCCTGAAAGTCCGAGTCAAGGATTGCGGCGTCACTGTCTTCCTGTATGACGGCTATGATTGGGCCAGAACCCGTAAGATTATCGAAGAAGAGGCGAAGGACATGAGACGGAGGTTGGCGAAAATCAGGCAGTTAGTCGCCAATGGTCAAACTCCCGATCCAACGGCTGAAGAGACCAACATGCTCCTGTTCAATTCGGTTTACATAGGTCTTGAGCAGAACATGGATGAGCTAGAGCCGGCAGCGCTAATAGCAGCCATCGACGAAGAGCTGAATGAGGAGCTTGAGGCCGCTAGTCAAAGTTCCTGGCAGTCACTTATGCCACAGCCAACCTCTCCCAAAAGCCCTGAATCACGCTTGAAACGATCTAAGAGGAGCCTGACAAGATCGAAAGGACCCAGCATCGAGTTCAGACTAGAAGGGCTATCAGCTGAAGTCGACAATTACCGTTCGCACGAGTCTTTGGCGTCGAGGATTCTCGTCAGCATACGTGATGCCGAGATTCTTGATCACATCAAAACCTCGACATGGAGCAAATTCTTGACTTCGCTTCACACGGACTCCCGAGGTAATATTCGCGAGAGTGGGTCGAACATGGTGCGAGTAGAGCTGAGGAAAGTCCGCCCTGTCCCTGGCAACCCGGCTGAGGAAGCTAGACTGAGGGTAAGTTTCCACGATCTCATTTTCTCGCCGGGTTCTTACTCTCGTTCCAGGCCAAGGTCTTGCCGCTTCGCCTACACGTGGATCAAGACGCGCTCGACTTCATGAAGAAGTTCTTCAGCTTTAAAGACCCAGACGCAGTACCTTCAGCGCCTTCGGAGCCTCACGAGGAAATATTCTTTCGTGGGTTATAATGTTTGCCGTGCGGTTCCTTGTAACTGACAAATACTTATAATAGAGCAAGCCGAAGTCTTCCCAGTAGACCTCAAGCTAGACTACAAGCCTCGACGCGTTGATTACAGAGCGTTACGTGAGGGCAAGACCATTGAGCTCATGAATTTCTTCCACTTTGACGGTGCTGAGATGACGTTAAGACACATAACGCTAAACGGCGTAGGTCTCTATGCGTGCTCTCCATGCTATTATCTACTAAATAACACATGTGCAGATTACCGGATGGGCAAGGCTTGGCGATCTATTGAACGACTTGTGGACTCCCGACGTCAAAGCTACCCAGCTGGTTGAGGTTATTTCGGGTGTGGCACCCATCCGTTCGGTAGTGAACGTCGGCTCTGGCGTCGCAGACCTCGTCCTGTTACCGATCGCACAGTACAAGAAGGACGGACGGATTGTGCACGGGCTCCAGAAAGGTACAACAGCGTTCGTCAAATCTACGGCGACGGAAGCAATCAAGATGGGTGCCCGTCTTGCAACTGGTACCCAGGTCATCCTGGAGCAAGCGGAAAACGTCATCGGCGGTCAATTCGACCACTCTGTCACTGCCGAGGCTCTGCACATACCGATGGGTGCACCTGGTGCAGATAACATGTTCGCAGAAGGGGCCGACATTGACGATTTGATCAGTCGATATGCAGACCAGCCTGCTGGAGTGACGGAAGGCGTGAAGTCGGCGTACAAGAGTTTGAGACGCAATCTTACGTCGGCCGCACAAACAATTCTTGCGGTGCCCATGGAAGTCTACGAGCGGTCAGGAAATGAGGCAAGTACTGAATGTGTTCAATTACTACCATATTGCTCATGGAAAGTCCACAGGGTGCTGTACGAGCTGTCGTTCGCGCGGTACCGATTGCAGTGCTGAAACCCATGATCGGTGCCAGTGAGGCCGTGAGCAAGACACTGTTGGGGCTCCACAATACCCTGGATCCAAATGTCCGTACAGAGAATGAGGCGAAGTACAAGCAACGTTAGTGCGTATATCGGACGGAATGGACTTGTCACATGGGTTTGGCATGTAATAGTTGTAAAACCACACAAAAGGACGTTGTAATGGTACACATGCTTTGACGGCTCTGCATAGCTGTCTATGCACCAGGATGCAGAAGAACACAACGAAAGCAGAGAAAGAGACACATAGCTGAGAAGTACATTCAATCTATGACCATACCCATAGACCGCCCTTCCCCTGGAATGAGCGCACTGCGTGACTTTGCGGGCACTTTGATTTTCTCCCGCAACCTTTCCGGCTCGTCTGCCTCCATGGCCACCGGCTCCACCAGCTTGATGGAGGCAGACTTTGCTGAGAGCTTCTTCTTCCTGTGGGCACGCAATTTTTCTCTGCTTGCCGCCATCCTGTGTTTCCAAAATGCGTGCTCCCTCTTTTGCTTGATCTCCGCGATACGTTTCATGGCCTTGACCGTGGTCTGTACCAATTCGCGATCGTAGCGTACTGGCACATTTCTCCGTTTTTCAAAGTCGATTGTTGAGTCCTAGGGGTAGCAGATGAGAAGGATAGTAGAGGAGAAGCCGATAAGTACATACCACGGTCATCTCCTTGCCTGCTGCCTTGCGGAATGCCTTTGTCCATCTCACTTTACGGGGATTACGTTTCATTCTAGGAAAACATTCAGCATCTTCGGTACAAACTATGCGTGAAAGCACGCACTTAAAGTTCTTATGGCATCTGAAAACACAGGTTAGCACACGATACGAAGCTACGAGCGTATAGGCTCACTTTGAAGTGCAAAAACGGAACATTTTGGCATCGTTGCGAACGAAGCCAATGCCTGCACGAAAGCGTAAGTATAAGGACTAGGTATCAAGGCGGCTCACACACCGTGTCCAGGGTATACGCTCTTCGAGCAAAAGTAACACTTTTCGATACGCATGATTTATGGGGAGGTGGTAGAGTGCAAGTCCTTCAAGTTGCTGCCGATTCCCGCTCGAAATTTCCTGAGCCACGTGGAGTCGAGCGCCCACTGACTCGGACTCATTTCCTGAGCGACAGTCACCTACAGCTGCCCCAGACACAGCGTAATGTGAGCTAATAACGAAACTTAGCACGTATTGCAAGGTAATGTTGTGGCTGGGAGCAATGCACATTTGTTAAACACCCAGCGAAGCTCTGTTTTGACATAATTATCTTCGACACATCGCCGGGATAGCTCAGCTGGGAGAGCAGCAGACTGAAGTGCATACAGATTAATCTGAAGGTCGCGTGTTCAATCCACGCTCCTGGCATTTTTTGCTCTTCTTCTATTCGCACACAACAAGCACCCACTGGCACCACATGTAGTACTATTGATGACCCAGAAGTGAACTGGGGACAGGAAGTGAACTAGTTGCTCGGGAGGGTACTTCTGCTTGCTCAGCCATGCTCAAAACTAGTGGTAGCAGGTCCGGCATGCAGCAAGTACAATTCCTGAACTCATCAACCTGTATCTACCACTTCATTTATGAAACTTGGCAGAAAGATAATGTGGCAGATTTGATTCTGTCATCACATACTTTCTTGTTTGAGTGAATCATTGTGCTATATTCACTTCAATAATCAAGCTTTGTCCAAAAACAAGGGGGCATATGCACAGCATAACTACAAGAGTTGTGTGGAGACTTAACATATTTGTTAACATAACCTTGTGGTGATTCATGGCACCTAGAATATACTGTTACATTACAAATGTGCTTGGTGTCACCTACAACATCTATTGTGGTTCAAAACTTTAGTAACCTTGGGAATGAACTTCTCTAGTAACTGTTACAAGTAACATTCCTGATAGTACTATATCTAATTATGTAGTTTCCCACGCCTTGTTCCAATGATGTTTCAAGGTAGCAAAGTTCCCATAGTCTTGATAAGGGAATT
>JABYQR010000538.1:0-22175 GCA_022592445.1 Cytidiella melzeri | reverse complement strand
AGAGATAGAGGTACAAACGTTACAAACTATGTAAAGAAAAGTCATAAAAGTTCGTCAGAATGCGCTACGTTATGGTCGTGACTCGAAGCAGAACGAGAGAGAGATAGAGAAAATATACAAGTACACTACGGACTACGCTAATGAAAATGACCGTTTGTAAAAGTATAAAGGTACACATCGCGATATTTTATAGTATACATTGCGCGGTATAGTTCGATTTGCAGAGAGTCCGTTCAAAGAGAAGACGATCCAGGCTCTAAAGAAGGCTCGAGCGCAGCGGGCTCAATTTTTACCTCCTTCATTTTACCTTTGAACTCTTCCTCTCTATGAAAGATACTCATCCAGTCTTCCTTCTTCTCCATACGTCTTTGAGTCAGCCAGACCAGCTGGTGATTGCTAAGATGATCGCAACCATTGAAGACCTCCATCGCTGTGTGAAAGTCCGCAACTGAGATGAAGTACGTGTTCCAAATATTATCGCAGTCCGGCCACTGTCCCCTCTTGAGCATGAGGTAGATCCTGGCACAGGCTGTGATTTCCTTGATCCGCTGGGACTTCGCAAATTCCTCCAACTCCTCGACCATCTCACGATAGTGCTCGCATTTGTTGCCCATGCTAACGACCATTGTATCAACCAGTCCCCTAGAGCGTAAGCACAGCTCATTGGGCGTAAAGTTGGGATGGTTAACGTGTTGCATGGCGAGGATGGAACAAACTTGCTCCGGCCTGAAAACCTCCCCCTTTGGTCCATCCACGCCATAAACCATACCACCGAATAGACAGGCGAAGCCGGCCTAGTGTCGGTACGATCGACGTGGACCCAGTCGTCGAATGAGAAAGTGGGAATGACTGGTTGGGGAGCGTATACCGTTGGCCATGAATCTTCAACCTGTCCCTCCTCCTGAGTAGTGGAGGACGGAACAGGAGTAGGCTCGGCAGCAGAAGCGGCCTGGACTACTGGTTCTGAAGAATCATGAGAAACTGGTGAACTGATATTTAAACCGTTCATACCATCAACGATATCCGGGATGACCGGTGTAGGCGGATTGACCATTGTAGAAGAAGTCTGTGGGGATGCAAAATTATTTAATGCTTGGGCAACCATGTCCCAAAGCAATAATCCTGCACTCACAAAAGGCGGTGGCATTGGAGTAGGATGACGATGGGGATGAGGGTGCGACGGCGACGCAGATCGGCGAGGAGGTGCAGCATTAACCCTGGAAGAACTTTGGGTTTGATGCGCCCTGATTTCCACACTGACGTTACGAGGCCTTCGTCTATATAAATCCAATTCCGCCTCACGATTGGCTTCATCAATGATGCGATTAACCTCTCGGAGGTGCCTTTGCCTATCACTCTGCCTGAACCTGTCCCAGCCGTGACGACCGAGAAGGCTGTACTCCATCGATTCCATGCGCCTGACTCCGTCCCTGTCAACGTAGTTGACATTGATCCTGGCATCCTGAGCATCGGTTTGACTCATACGGATGGAGATGGGAGTCGCTGAACTCCTTATCTCCATAACGATGGGGTGACCCATACGGTCAAACCGAGTGTAGTCATGAACGCGGTAGGGATCATTGGGAGAATGGGGAGCGAAGCGGGCATTGACGCGACGGGAAGTGCGGCGAGAGTTATTCGGCATCTTCAAAAATATAATGGTCTGGAAGAAAGAATCGAAAGTATAAGATTTATGTCGTTGTATTCAATCCACAACACTTTCCTTGAGAAAGTCCTGGGGATTGCTAATGGAAAAGTCGAATGTGAGTAAAAGTTTTCCACAAGTGATTCAAGACGAGTATGACCACTTGCAACTTCGACTTCTACCAGTTGGTATGATACGACAAAAACATAATGGCGCATGTAAGAAACACCACGAAGTATTGGAGAGTCCACAATCTCCGTGATACCAAAAGTAAAAGTGGACGACATGCCTCAAGAAATTCTACAGCTACAAAAAGCGGCGATTTCTAATTCCAGGACTGACTGACGTGCGCCAACACGAAGGTCCTAGGCCTCTAAGTCACGAGCTTAGAGTGCCACTCAACACTACCCTCCTATTGTACTACTCCGCCGATCTACCACTTGTACAAGTGGGAGCTTGTTCCTCCACCACCGGATTTTACACTGCGTGTTAGGCAGATTCCGCGTAATGCACGACTCGTTAAAGTCGAGAACCACCAAGGGTGGCTTAAGTATTCAGCTGGGTTGGGAGTGCGTACGCAAGGGGCAAGTAGGTGAGGGAATTAGCTGTAGAAGATCAGTTGGGAATATTGTATTCGAAGCTGAGGCAGTCAACCAGTACAACTCTACTACTACTATGTGGCCAAACAAAGTAAAGTAGAGAAACTTACTTATAAGAAAGCTTGGGGGATACTGGTTGGTAGATGTCGTTGAGAGTGTGGATGTAGTTAAGTTAAAAGCCGGGGCTCATAACCTAACAAAGTGGAATATGTGTGCGAGGGGTAGAGGCTGTTAAGCTTCGAAGATGAGTCTTATTATTCTTGCTGCTTCAGCAGCTCTGCTTATATACATGTCTGTATCTACTTATGTAAGCGACTACTATACATGTCTACTTCAGCTATTCTACTGTACTACTGAGTGCATGACTCATGCATGACTCATGCTATGAGTGCATGACTCATTCATGACTCATTGTATGACTAGGCTCAGCACTTGTACCAGAGGCGTACATAATGAGTAAATGACTCATGCTAGTACTTGTCCTCAGATGTATGCTTTAGGCATCCTCTGGAGTCATATGTGCTTTCCATGTCATTTCCTATGCTACTAGAACACAGGCGTACATATATGTGTAGTATTACTACAACCCATATCTGTACGTCTCAGCTAATGTGATGGTTACTACTAGAGTTTCCATATACGGCTACATAATTCCCATACTAAGACTGTGGGAACTCTGCTACCTAAAGCGTCCTTGTAATAAGGCGTGGGAAACTACATATCATATCATATTATTATATTATATAGTTTTAACACTCACGACGGCTCGCATCAAGCTCAAGCAGCGCATGACACCAGAGCTGAGGGTAGCACCCGCTGCTACCAGTGCTTGAAGAAGCTGAAGAAGGGAGAAGCTCGTAACCACGTTGGAGCCCATATTCTGAAGGCTATGCGCGGTGTACATGAGAATCTACATGGTGAACCGGTGAGTCTATAGCTTGGCAGTGTTGGTCATATAGTATTGAACACTCGGACACTCTTGCTCTCAGGTTGGCAACATAATGCCCTGTGGCTTCTGCGGTCGTTCTAATATCACAGCCTGTCAGCAAATCTATATCAGGAAGGGCCAGCGGGGACAAGCAACGTCGAACTGTCCGCGCGCTCACGATTTCCAGTACAAAGCAAGCTTGACCTCGACAGCCAGCATGCCCTCGACCAATACACCTATCCTCTGCACAATCCCTGGCTGTACGGGTACTGTCGGGCAGAGCTACACGGCGGTTTGGAAGTACAATTTGCCAGAACACATCAAAACTCAGCAACCGGACTACTCGTGTGACGGAGTGGAGGCAGGCCTCGTTGTTACTGACCTCATACAGACAGGCCTCATCTCTATCGGAGAAGAGACTCGACTTGGTATTCCCGCGGACAGCATACCCTTCAAGCCAGACTTTGGTGTCAACTCGACTACTACAGAACTTCAAGGTCAGCGTCGTGAACGCGGAAAGCGCTCGAATACTAGTATAAGCACGGCCGCATCAGCCCCTTCCAAAAGGTTGCGCGTGTCTTAATCATATATAACCAAACGTCGTCTTCGTCGACATCTCAGTAGTCTATACCATGCACATCCACCGGATGAATGCTTTCACGAACGAGCACGAGCTCATGAGTACATGGACACCGTAATCTTTACTTAGAGCTCAGTATATAGCTAATATTCAATTGTCAAATAGTTTTTCATACCCACATTCATTCACCTATGCATTAACTCAACCTATACATTGTCGAAAGACTCGTCGCCGTCGTGGTCTGTGGCCTCCCTTCGTGCCACCAATCATCAAGATCTAGTTCCTGATAAGGCAGGTAGGGGGGGGGGGACGGTCCCTTAGGGACCCCGAAACTTTTGCGGTTGGTGTCTCAAAACTTTTACTTGCCTGCCTCTTGGTCAGCCTAGGGTTTACGCGATACCTGGAAGGTGTAATTGACACATGAGTTAGACAAAACAAGTCCAAACGGTCGGATGTGTGTGTACGTGGAGATGTCCGAAGTCGCATTTTTTCTTGTTGTCTCCGCTCCCTCATTCTCTCAGGAAATAGCCAGAGAACTGGCTTAGATATGCAGCCATATCATATTGATGCAGCTGTAACGCTGTGAAGAGGGTCCGATAATGCACCTATTGGAACCGCTCTCTGATGAAAATTTCATCGCAGGTACGATAAGGCATTTACTGTTTCAGTGCCCCTTTCAAAGTCCACTCGTTGGAAACATGATCATAGCTAGAGAATGATTTCACAACAGTCGAAACACAGCGGCGAATGGTGATCAGCTCTCAGATGCCAGTGCCGACTTGATGCTGTCAGAGCCTCAAGGGTGTATGTATTTGTGCATTGCCAGTTATCCGTAGTGTGTATGTGCGTGTCTCACACTCACCAATAGCTGTGTGTTTCACGTTTGAACCACATTATAAACACCGCTGCTGGCGCACTTGTCTCCTCAGCTCTGAGAGTTCCCCCTCGTTCATGATAGCACTGGCTGGTGCGTGTCATACTTACTATGCGGTTCTGAAAGCTCTTTCTGACATGTTTTGCAGCCTATCTTGCTTTTCTAAGACTCCCACTTTCATTTTTACAACCTCATTCTTCACCATGCGCTTCTTCACCATCGTTGCACTCGCCCTATTTACTATCAATGGTTTCGCTGTATCTGCACCCATTCGCATCTCGCCAGCAGGCACCTCTGCCATGGCCGCTTCCAGGAAAGACGTTGACGATAGCGGCGCGATGCAGCATGCCGTGTTAGCCAGGGAAATGCCCGGTATGCTGAGCAAATCCGGTGGCCAGGTCCCGTGAGTCGACTCTACTTCTCAGTGTCGCACGTAATGACCAGTTTACTCTCCGCAGCAGCGCACAGTCCACGCGTCGCGGAGACTCTGCCAGATTTGCTGAGCTGCTCGACCGGTCAGTCGACTCAAATCGATGTTGCACGTGATATTCAGTCTGCTCTCTGTAGCTATCCTCGCGAGCTCCCCCCTAGTATAGAGCACATCGAGGAACCCACTAGCCTAGAGCTTACACGTCAAAGGACTCCACCTCCAGCTTACGGCGTCGGCGAACCTCCAGAATACCAGGATAACGAGCAGCCTCCAGCTTATTCTAGCGGCCGCACACCCGCTAATAAGTGGACCTCAATGGCTTTAGATGCTGCGCCAAGGGTGGCAGGCGTAGCAATCATAGGAGGTGTGGGAGGTTTATTCGCCTGGGCAGCCCACCAGGTGAGTCGATCTTAGTCAATGTTGCATGTAATGTTGAATTTTTCTCTTTCAGAAGAGTAACTCGGACAGTCACAGTGACAGTACTCAGTGACATCCACAGCAACGTGACGAGTCGTGCCTTTTCTAATTCCATTGAAGCACGTTCCTCTACGAGCGGGTGAGTAGTCTTCCGCCTGTTGGAAATGCCGGTGCTGACAAAACAAACCACAGCGAGGACCAGTCGCCAGAGTATGATAGCCACAAACTCGTCGCGATATTTGCGCGCTCCTTTAATCCTGAGACTCACACCATCAACGATTTTTACTGAAGGAGAGGACCGCAAGTGGCGATTCGCGCAGTGATGATTGCCCTGCATGTTGTTTACTTCGAAATGCGAGTGCGAATGGCTTTATTCTATTATGATGCTTTGCTTTGTGACGCTAGGGAGAGCGAACTCGGATCACGATATGACCAGCTCCGCCATGATTTCGAGTACCTGGGGCACGAAGGTTGAACCCCCGTCTACTCTGCCTCGGGGAGACTCGCATTGCAGGTAAGTACATTAACAGTGTCTCTGTAAGAGCCACTCATTCACAGCAGAATCATAGCCTTAGGTATCAGAGGGATGTCAATGATCTCACAACAGTCGAATCACAGTGGCGGAGGCGTTCAAATGGTCTCAGATGCCAGTGCTGACTTGATACTGCCAGAGCCTCGAGGTGCATGGCCACCAGTTCTCCGTCTGTGCGTGTTTCGAAATCATCATTACGCAATTAGCTGGGTGTTTCGTGTTTCAACAATATAAACATCGCCCATGGCGCATTCCTGTCTCTCCAGCTCTGAGAGTCCCCCCTCATTCATGGTAGCACTGGTTGGTGCGTGTCAAGAAGTCCTCACGAGTAAAGTACAAATACAGAGTCAATCAGTAAACTCACACCTCAGAGTAAGGTCGAATCTCTGAGGTGCTTCGATACGAAGGCATTCCGTATATACTGTCGGAGAGTTAGTGGACGACGGAAGAATCGAGATGAGAGATCGTAACGAAGAGAGAAACTATAGTACAGACACCGGAACGCGCGTCGAGTGGTCAAAAGCATATTCAACAGCGTGTCATGCCCACTGTGCAAAAGTTTCAGTCTGCTCTCTGTAGCTATCGTCGCGAGCTCCCCACTACAGAGCACATCGAGGTACCCACTAGCCTAGAGCTTACACGTCAAAGGACTCCACCTCCAGCTTACGGCGTAGGCGAACCTCCAGATTACCAGGCCTCCAGCTTATCCTGTCAGCAAACCCACTAAGCAACCTAATAAGCAACTTGCTAAGTTCAGAAAAACTGCTGGAAAAGCTGCTGCATGGGGGGCAGGACTGGGAGCTGTGGGAGGTACTGTAGGGTTTCTGGACTGGACAATCAAGAAGTGAGTCGATATAAGTCAATGCTGCATGTAATACTAAAGTTTTCCCCTTCATGATCTGCGGCGAACGCCAAGACAATCGGTGACAGTGACAGCAACAGGGCCACAGCACCATAACGAGTCGTGCCTTTTCCAATTCCTTCAAAGCACGATTCTTTTACACTGGGGAGTAGTTGTCCGCCTGTTGGAACTGCCGGTGCTGACAAAACAAGTGACATGGAGGTCCAGTCGCCAATTTATTTAGAGCATGATATTGACAAATTGAGGAGAGGAACGAAGTGGCGGTGATGCGTAGATTTCTGTTGTTTATCCATTACTTATCAAGAGCGAATTACCATTTGCCTATATTTATTGATTTTCGACTACCTATTTTTCGCCGGCGACGCTGCAACTTTTGATGCCATCTGATGAGGCTCTCATTACGGCTACAATAGTAGTAGATGCAACTGGGTGAGATTTGTCGCAACCTGGCTGTGCTGTGTACTGATGGACCTCATTGCAGGTACAATAAGTGATGCTAGTTATAGGGGTGCTTCACATTCCACCACATGATACCGCTACTGGTGCACTCCTGTTTCCTTCTCTCGCCCCTCCCCTCCCTCCCCAACCACTTTGAGAGTGAGTCCCAACCTTTCTTCACGCAGTGGCACTGGCTGGTGCGTATCATACCCACCGTGCAATGTCAAAGCTCCTTCTGAATCATTTTGTAGCCCACCTTGCGCTTTTCCATTGTACAGTGTCCATACCTGCGCCCTGACCAAACCAAACGTCCTCATTCTCCATCATGCGCCCCTTCATCATCGTCGCTCTCACCACTGCTGGTCTCGCTGTATCTGTACCCATTCAAGGCACTATGTCTTCGGACGTGCCAGAAGGCACCTCAACCGTGGCTGCTGCTGGGGAGGACGTGGGCGATAGTGGCGCAATGTAGTTCGCCGTTGCCAAGTCAGCCCTGGGGATGCCTGGTGTGCTAACCAAGTCCGTTGGTCAAATACCGTGAGTCGACACTGTGTGTCAGTGTTGCACGCAATAACCAGCTTGCTCTCCGCAGCAACGCACAGACAACGCCACGTCGCGGAGATTCTGCCCAGTTCGCTGAGCTGTTCGATCGGTCAGTCGACTGAAATTGAAGTGGCACGTAATATTTACTATGCTCTCTGTAGCCATCGCCGCGAAGAACACACAGAGGTCATAGAGTTACCCACTCGTACACCTCCCCACGTCCAAAAAGCCCACCTCCAGCTTACGACAACGCGGCACCTCCATCTCACGAAAACGCAGCACCTCCATCTCACGCCAACGTTGACGCGGCACCTCAATCTCACGAAAACGTTGACGCGGCACCTCCATCTCACGAAAACATTGTCGTGGCTCCTCCATCTCACGAAAACGTTGACGCGGCACCTCCATCTCACGAACACGTTGACGCGGCACCTCCATCTCACGAACACGTTGACGCGGCACCTCCATCTTACGAAAACGCGGCACCTCCATCTAACGTCGACAGGCCGCCGTCCTACTCTGCACTTTTGGCGATCGAGCGCCGCAAAAAAGCTAAATTGATGTGCTTAGGGGCAATTGGAATAGTTTGTGTACTTGCAATTGTCTTATTCAAGATGTGAGTCAACCTAAATCGATGTTGCACGTGGTGTTCAAGTTTTCCCCTACTCTGAAAGAACCGAGCCCCATGGCACGCATCCGAGTCGTCGCAACGAATCACCCGAGAGCTTTGCCGGCTTCCACAAAGCATTTTCCTATACAAGACGTCGGTGAGTAGTCTGAGCCTTCCGTTTGCTGCAACTGGCAGTGCTGACATAGCAAATGACAGGGAGGACCAGCCGCAAGAGTATGACAATAACAATCTCATCGAGCTGATGACGCCCCTCTTTGATCCTGAGGCTCACAGCACTAACGATCTTCACTGAAGGAGAGGACCGACGTAGCGGTTCCTGAGTTGATGCTCGTTCTATACTCTATACGACCCTCTGTTTAGGAAAGTGCGAAGGCGATTGGCCTTGAAATTGATGCTGTACTTTGCATCGGCTCAACAGCATGTGTACGACGTAATGTAGAAGTCTCGAAGTGATGATGTCGTAGTCCTCGCTCGTGCTGTTTGGTAACTTGAAAGTCTTTGCCTGCGGTCATTACTTAGGAGATCACTTGTAAAATTCAGAATCGGTCTTCTTGGTGCATGGGCGCTGCCGATCTTGATTGCTCACAGGTTGTCGGCCTCGCCGTTCCCTACAATGACCCACTAAGACCAGACGGGTAATATGTCACAATGCACGAGCCAGGAGGCTCAGGCATAGTGTCAAACTGTGTCCTGTACTTGACATCAGTAAGTACATTCTTGAGCTGTACTGACTATAATAGGCCAAGAATGTCTACAGCAGTTCGAGATTGTGCTAATGTGTAGGGCGGTGGAATGATTGTGACATGATAAAATAACAATATCGTGACGCTCTCGACTTTGAATGAATACCCAGAGAGAAATTAGTGGTTGTGAAACTTTGACATGAGCTCAAGCATATGAATTGACATTACCAAAATGGCAAAGGACAGCTTCTCGATGGATCTCTCCTCTGCTCTTTTCTGCAGACAAAATATGGAGGAGGCTCATGGCCATAGACATTTACCAGTTCTGATTCCTGAAGTTCAGAATTGGTAGTCCCCGTCCATTCTTGAATTGGTGAGCATGCTGGCTACATCCCTTTTCTCTCCAGATTGCCTTCCTGCTGGGGAGGTACTGTTCTACGCACTGTGCAGACCACAATACTGAGGTCTTGATCATAGCTGTCAACACAATAACCTTTCATGACAAGCTACTGAGCACCCTCAATCCTATTCCTGCAGCTTTCAACGTGGCACATCTGTTCATCACTACCCACAAAGCCTTCAGGACCAAAACACGAGCCCGCTGTCACACTCCCTTCTACTCTTATTCACATTGTCCCATGTGTCAAAGCGAGATTGTATCGCTTGTCATTGGACATCAGATCCATGGACGATGTAGATTAGATATGTAGATAGATAAGATCAGATAGTACATAGCATGTGATTCCATCATCATATGGCCACACACAACGTGATACTTGCACCTTATGGCATTGTGTTCCAGTAGTTTCCATGACTGAATAACAGAAGTCCCATGAGGCTTCTGCATGACTCATATTTCATATACCAAATGTATTGAGCTTACTAAAGGCTCAGTCAGCACCATTCAGTTATGTAGGATGCTCAGTCATCACTTACATTCTCTATTCAGTAGTATTAGCAAGCAGGACTGCGCATTACCAATCCTTACTCATAGGATTACCAATCCTTACCAATCCTTACTCATATGACATTACTGTTGTATTAGTAATCTAGTTACAGACATGTATATATACCGCTCCTAGAGAGCAGAGAAATAAAAAGACACTTACTCCCAGAGTTAGTTGACCTTCCAAGTCATCCCCTACACTCATAACTTTCAAACACCATGTCACACAGATCACAACTCTATTGACCACAACAGATGTGCAGTAGGAGATTGAGTGGTCCACTTCTGAAGACCAAGCTCAGAAAGTGTGTCATCAAAGTGCATAGCACTTCATAAAATGACCACCACCATTTGGGAGCAGCGGGATAGAACACCAATGGGACATCAAACTTCATTGCATCGGGATTGGTGAGTATGTTTATAGGCACATATTTTCAACAAGTCCTCACGAGGAACCTCTGTACGCAAGTGCTGGCTCTGATATCCTATTGGAAGCCACATACTCAACTTAATGACATGCCAGTGTAGTGTCAATAACCTCAGAGTATGGTTGGAAACTCTTGAAAAGTTACTTGATGACATGTAGTGTCTATACTGTACACAGAGTAAGTAAAGTACAAATACAGAGTAAGTAAAATACAATTACAGAGTAAACAAGTAAACTTACACCTCAGAGTATGGTTGGAAACTCTGAGGTGCTTTGATACAAAATGTTAAAACTATATAATATAATAATATGATATGATATGTAGTTTCCCAGACCTTATTATAAGGACACTTTAGGTAGCAGAGTTCCCACAGTCTTAGTATGGGAATTATGCAGCCGTATATGGAAACTCTAGTAGTAACCATCACATTAGCTGAGACGTACAGATATGGGTTGTAGTAGTACTATACATATATGTACGCCTGTGTTCTAGTAGCATAGGAAATGACATGGAAAGCACGTATGACTCCAGAGGATGCCTAAAGCATACATCTGAGGACAAGTACTAGCATGAGTCATTTACTCATTATGTACGCCTCTGGTACAAGTGCTGAACCTAGTCATACAATGAGTCATGTACTCATAGCATGAGTCATGCATGAGTCATGCACTTAGTAATACAGTAGAATAGCTGAAGTAGACATGTATAGTAGTCGCTTACATAAGTAGATACAGACATGTATATAAGCAGAGCTGCTGAAGCAGCAAGAATAATTAGACTCATCTTCGAAGCTTAACAGCCTCTACCCCTCGCACACATACTCCACTTTGTTACAAAAACAGTTCCATATACTGTACCGGCATGACCTGACGTTCACGGCTTGTGACTGTGACCCTCAGAAGTTCAAAACTTCAGATGTTCAGGGCATCCAGTGACCTGTGACCGATGTTCGAACATCTGAACTTACTAATAGGCGCGTAAGGCCACTCGGTCAAGGCGTGACTCGATCGCTGCTAGCATTAGGTATGACATTCCGAATGTTAGGTATGAATAAATTAGGTATGAATAACAGTACATTCGGAATGTCATAATTGTTGCCTGGCAGCAGCAGACACGCTGTATATAGCATAAATCAAAATTTAAAAAATACTGCTAGTTCGATGTGCACCACTCAGGCCTCAGGTCTTGTCTGCACACCACGAAACATAAACTTAGACAATCCAGCTGTCGACAGCACCCTCCATAAGCGCCCGAGGTCACATAACCAGGTGGAGGTTCACAAGAGTCTGTGACCTGTGACAAAGGTTCAAATTGACGATGTTCAGAGGCCTTGTGACCGTGACGTGAACCTCAGGTCATGCCGGTACAGTATGTACTGTTGCAAGTTAGGAGATACGGATGTACAGTACATCAGGAAATTGAATCGAGCATATATAGAGGTACATAGGTGCTGTAGGCTCTGTAGTTCCATAGACAAGTCCCTTGATATATTGGGCTGTATAGCTTGCGCAATTATGTTTATCAATGTGATAGTGTACTGTAGTATCTGAACCTGTACAGTGTGGATTATGTAAGATCAACTCAGAAATCCATAGTATATATGACTCAGACATGTGAAGATCAGGAATAGCCATTGAGCCCTATATACGAATCTCAAATGTTTGAGTTTTACTCTGTGCAGCAGTGCAGACACAGATAAGATTGGAAGCAACAGCATCAGCAAAATGAACATGGAGGAATCAATCTAGATCAACAAGGTTAAGGTTAATATTGTTATGCCATTTTGGCATTCTCTTATTGGACATGGTAATCCTAAGCCAGCTTGGCTTACAATAATAGTTATAAATCAGTATGGGAAACGACGACAAAGGTAGCACACTGAGGATAATGATGATGAAGGAAGAAAAACAATGATAAAGGTGTACCTTGCTCCGCTTCGCGTGGGCATTTGAGTCCAACTTGAAGCCTTCAGGGCTGTGTGTCGGTGTGGACTTGCATGACTTGAAGAGAGTACAGAACTGTGCACAGTAATAGTATGAGATTCACAATGACTGTAGGTTTACAAGGTATTGGGACAATTGAAAACAAGAGCAACTGTGACATTGACACAAAACCTGAGTGTGGGAGGCCAACCATTGGGAGCTGTAGTCATGGTAAACTTAAAGATGCAGTGAGCAGGGTGCAGGCAGTACGTTGCATCTGACCGCACATACTCTTTCAGTGCGGTGTAGACTAAGACGTTGAAACACTGTGGTACGCTCAGAAACTAGTTACAACCCCAAAGACAACACAACCAACCAAAAATTAGCAATAGGAGTGTAAGTGTGTGGGAGCGTGGTAGTGTGAAAGTGTGTGAGATGGTCTTTAGAGTCCTAGTTTACCTGTGCTGCAAAGGGCGACAAGGTTTTTGATAATAAAGGTTTTGTATAAATTGAGCTAGGAGGGCAAAGCACCACGCGTATTGCAGGCAAAAGGATGGGCGGTGCGGTGAAAGTGGAAGAGGCTTAGTGCGAACGCAAAGTGGTCATGCGCGAGACACCGAGTCTCAAAGTAAACAGTGCGTGGAAAGTTGCGAACAGCAAACACAAACACAGTACAAGTCCCAATCACAAAACACAGTTGCTAATGAAGATAAAGGTGTTTGCTGTAAAACACAGTTGCAGTGAAAGTAAACGCAGTAAGCTTGACGCAGTGAAGATGAAACACAGATGCAGTAACGCAGTAAAATAACGCAGTTAGGAATAAAAGCAACGCAATGAAACCAAACAAATCACAGACAAAGGGTGAATTAGTTGGACACAAAACACCACGTAAGCCTATGCTAGACCAAAGTCAGTTTGACTCGATCAATTGGTTGCGGGAGCAATAGTAAAGGACAACTCCTCCAGAGTGGCAATGCGTGTTACAAGTGAAGGTGTGACGGACAATGATGTTGGCGGAGCTTGTGAGATTGAACTGGATGAGTTCGCACTTGTGGTTATCTCCTTTGAAGTCTGGCAAGAGCCAACAATCTGGATGCAGCACAAGTGGGCGGTTGCAGTTGAGCAGGACAAAAGGACCGGAGTGCAGGGGAATTGGGTGATCGCTCTGTGTGTCGCAATAAGAGCAATTATCAAGCAAGTCCGCAACCAAGGCGACGGACAACACTGGCAAGGGGGATTTAGTGGTGGATCTCTTGGAGGAGACTGTAGGTACTACTGAGGGTTCTGGTGGAGGTGTAGGCGCAGGGATGATGGGGTAATGGCAAAGGATGTCGTGTCGCAGGCGGTAAGGACAGCAACTGTCTGGCAAGTGCAGAACAGTTGGACAATAGCGGCAAACACGAGGCGGGTTGTGAATTGAAGGCGCAGCGGACATAAACGTGGTAGAGAACACAATAGAGCAACACAGGAGATGCTACAGCTTATTGACGCGAAGAGACTCCCTCAACGCGAGTGCAAAGTGTAAGGAAAACTCTGAGAAGTGGGGGGGAAGGGGGTTGATTGTCTTCCTACGCAGTACAGACAACACCTTTTATATACCTAAGCCCATCTCCTAAACCTTTCCTTCTTTGTCCTAATCCCAAATGCGAGAGCAAGAAACCAGTGCACCAGAGTACTTCTGCCAACGGAGGCAAAGCGATCAGCAAATCAACGCTCACAGGACACAGCATTAGTCAAGGCGGAGATCCGATGCGCGCCTTTATGACTGAAAGAGCACCAACAGTTGTGAGCAGGTGATGCTGCACCGTCCAGGAGTTGCACAGCGTGGCGTGATAGGAGCCTCCATGAAATGTGTTCCGCAAGTCAAATTTCTTCTAACGTTGGTCCGACCCGCGTCCAAAACACTTGGTGGCTGGCCAGTCCATACTCCAATGCAAAGAGCACGTGTCTGCGAGTTAGAGGCTAGTGCAAGTTCCCGGCCTCAGATGTTTCTGGCAGGTTGCTGCCCCTTGGCAAACCCTTGGATCCTTGGTAAACACCTCGTGACCTCAGTGAATATCCCGTGCCCGCGACACTGGGAAAGTGGGGGATTTGCCACTTAGGAGGACGTGGGCCGCGAAAATGGCTGGATGCTGCCGTGTCTCCGCGCTTAGCCGTTTTCTGGGCATATCAACGTGCCTGAAACTCACCATTGTAAGTTAACAAGCTCACTTCCAGTGTCACAGTCCAAGTTGACCCTGTCATCGAGCACATCTTGGTTGCCGTCCTCAGGCTCATCATTGTCGCTATCACTCTCGTCTTGTGCATCTTCTCCATACCCAAAGTCTTCTATCTCAGAGACAGCCTCCTCTTCCTCCTCACAGATGTTGGCCTGTGCATTGTCATCATGGTTGTCAGCATTCTTCCTACCTTCCTGAGAACCTTCTTGGCTGTCACTGTCCTCATCTTCAGCTTCTGCACGTCACGGAAGAATAAATGTCAGATGTGAGAGGTGGTGAAAGCACACACGAGCAAAAAGCACTTGCCTACTGGTTCTGTATTGTTTGCAGCACTTGCACCGAGGGCAACTAGTGTATCTTCAATTTTTCACAATTTGTTGCAGCGCCTTGTGGCCAACCCTGCCGCCAAGATACGTCATGAACATGTCTCTGTCCACAGACTTTGTGTCAACACAGAGATCAGCGCAACAGAACATCCGGTATAGCTTGAAGCCCTTACATGTTGAAATAACAGTCCTGCCAGTCTTCATTATTATCAGAGTCATTGGGGCCAATGTTGTACTGGCCTGCAATGGAGGCGCCTTTGAGTGAGTTGTCTGTATGTCCGTAGTGGAACACAGGAATGAGATGCACTGCTTGAATGAGAAGCTGGAGGTCTTGAAACCTGAATGCCTCTCCTTCCTCCGTATTTACAAAGCCAATTCTGTGCCACCGCCGTTTAGAGAATCCACCTGGTGCGTTCATGTCCCTTTCAAACCATTGTACCCAGACAAACTCCATACGTTGGAACTCTTGTGGCACAGACCCAACAGGGTTGTATCTCGCGTTGACATGGAATATGCTGAGAACGCGGGCGCACCAGTACAAATGAGTTTTGGACGTGCTATTCCCCTTCTTGTGTCCGAGAACCATTATGTTGGCATGGTTCCGAGGGTTGATGCAGTCTTGGTTGCGGCGTAGGTCATATGTTGTAAAATTCACTCGAAGGATTTTGTGGCAGTAGAGGTGATTCTGCTCCAGCTGCAGTGCAAGCTGTTCAGTTACAGTGTTAACTTCTTTGTCACCGCTATACTCTTTATGCGTAAATTGTGTGATGAGATGGCTCTTGAGCTGCGGAATGAAATCCTGGGACAATGGAACTGAGATTTTTTTCGAAATATAAATGAACAGAATACTGTACCTGCAATGCAGGGTCCCTTTTATGCTCCAATGTCCACCCAATCACATCAAAATGATCTCAAGCTGAGTCAGACATGGCATGGTGAGCATGAAACAGGATTCCAAAAGGAGTATTTACCGTGGCAAAGCCAGATGCACCTGTCTCTTTGCACAGTCGGCCTCGTTTCCACATCATAGGTTGCTGGCTATGGTCAAACCCATCTTTGCTTACAGGCCTTGTCTGTTGAGCCACTTTGCATTCGGAGATGGCACGGAGGAGTCTCTCGCGGCAAACGTGTTTTCCAATTTGCGGCATGTATAATCTTTCTACTGAGCCCGGGCCCCTCTGTCTTCAACAAGAGCATCCTATTCCTCTGATTCTGGTGCATTGGGAAGTAAGTCCTTGTGCTGGTCTGCACAATATGCGTGTGCAAATTCACAATTGGTAGGGTTTAGTATGGATTGATGGAGTGCACTGACAGCAAGTTTTCCCCATTGTACATCTGCAACATCTGCCTGGAGAGTGTTGTTCCGCAACAGCTGGGTTTGCTCATCCATAACACCAATTCAGACTAAGACACTGTCTGTTGCTGCACTTCATGTACAATTGTCATTGATATTGAGGAGAGTGCCACAATGCTGTGATGGTATGTCTTGAAAAGCGCAGAACCTCCTGTTACGTAATTCACAAAGGCAGAACAAGGCAGGATCGCCAGGTGTCTCACCTGCCTGAGGAGCGCCATTTTGCAGCTGCCAATTGATACACCTGGAAACCGCTGGACGTGCAACAGGCCCTAATGCGAGCACATTTGCATGGACTAGCAGCAGCCCTTGTCACTCCCAAGACTTGCAATGTTGCATATCACATAATGTTTTTTTGCCTATTGCATCAAATTGTATTGCTTATTGCGTCGTTGTGTATTGCATTGCATTGCATTTTCGCATATCACATTGCATTGCATTGTATCACTTATTGCGTTGTCGCATATTGCATTCTCGCTGTCACGGAGACAGAGCTGAACATAGCAACTAGGGACACAATGTGGAAGACAACGACAAGGGGGTGGCAGGCATCTAGCACAATGCTTTCATCAGCTATAGACCTTATGCAGATTTCCAGCCCAGTAAAGACTAAATTAGTATTGGGTACTACCAGCTATGTAGTACAGGAGGGGGTTGCTTGCCTAGCCCAGTAAAGACCAAGAGGTCGAGATAGAGGGCTGAGAGCGTACATGCAGCAGCTTATATAAACTTCAGACCCTGTGCACAGACCAGGCTTGGCATGAAGTTGTGTGAGAAGAAAGAACAATAGTACTACCTAAACAAGAACAATAGCTATTGCCTGAGCTCTTCCAAGACCTCTATTTGGGAGAGAATCTATCTAAAAGAAGACCAGTTATTGTATTCAGTTTCCACACCTGTGAAAACACTCTACCATAAAGAGAACAATAGCAAAAGAACAATAGGAGTCCATGTGAACAGTATCTATGACATCAAACCCTAGCTAGGACACTGCTTGACTCTTACCATCACTGTCAACAAAATTCCCACACTTGCAAACCAAGCTTTTCCAACAAAGAAACCTCTTTGATAAGCTTTAGACTGGCACTAGAGAGCACCTAAGAGACAAAAACAATAACTTAGAAGTAGTAGAGACATACATTGCCATTGACAATGCCTCTGGGGGTCCCTGACCCCAACAGTAGAGTCCCGAGCGGAACACAGACAAAAAAGAGGCAGACCAGAGCTGACCAAGAACCTGAGACAACCTCCTTAGAGTGGCCAGAAGCATGGAAGTTCCTCTGAGATAAGAGTCTGGTGCCAGATGAACCCCCCTCAACAGTAGGCCTAATCAGCGGGTTGAGACGCGTGGCAGACAGCATGAAATCTGCCACGTACCAGAAGGCAGTTTTAGCGTTGGCAGCATACGCCAACCACATCAACACTGAGTCTCACGCCAAATACATTGCGGCCACGGTTATGGAACATCTGGAAGACATCAACAAGAGGATCAAACGTAACTACAAAGCCCTCAAAAACACCGGAAAATGTGTGGAGAAAGCCACAAAGGAGTTAGCTGGGAAACATGAGGAGATCCTGTCCAATGCCCGAGACTTGGCATAATTGATGGCTGAGACCTCCAAATCTCTCTCTGACTGCACAACAAGAACGCTAACACCGTCCTCCACCCCAGGAACTTACGCCTACATGGCAGCCCAGAACACGCTCCCCAGGAACCACGCAACCACAATTACCCAGGAGGAAACAAAATTGCAACAGGTAATTCTTGATGGAGTGGCGCTAACCCACCCAGACACAGGAACCCCGATTACTGAGGACCTGTTCCTGCAGAAGGCCGCTATGGCACTCAAGCTTATTAAAGCCCCGGACGACATGCACTTCAAAGGAATCTGATGCCTCACAAATGGGGGTCTGCTGTACAAAATGACCACAATGAAGGCTGCAAAATGGTTGAACACCCCGGACAACAAGAAACAGTTCCTTTAAAACTACAGTGGAGGCACACACATGACCATCAAAGGGTGCACGTACCACTCTGCATGATTGAAGACTGCAACGTGCTACCAGAAAATAGCATAGTAGGAGACAAATGGATAAAGCCAGTTGAGAACAGGGAGCCAGGACAGCGTTTTGCTCTCCTCCTCATCCAGATTGCTGACACAGAGGCTACGAACTAGATCCTCCGCGAGGGCATAGTCATCTGCGGCAAGACTTTACAGGTGCAAAAGAATCTCCCGGAACCCTGCTGCTGTCTGGAATGTCAAAAGGTAGGGGTTGCTCACATTGCCGCAAACTACCAGGCCATACACAACACGTGCGGCACCTGCGAAGCCAGCACCCACACAACGAGAGTGTGCACCATCACGGACCCATTGAGATATCAGTGCAGCAACTGCCGTCTCCCAGGACACGCCGCATGGAGTTGTACTTGCCCATACTACCTCAGGAAGAAACGAGAGCTCATGGATCGCTGCAGCAAATCAAAGTATATGTATTTCCCTACTAATGCAGACCCACATATGTGGGAGACAGTTGAGCCTGAGCACACACAGCACAACCACGAGGACCACAGACCCCCTCTGCTCCCCCCGACACACTTCCAACCCCCACGTCACACCCTCCTGCCCAACTTCGAGTACCACAACGAGGAACAACGCCGCAACCAGCCCCAGCGTTTGGTCCAGGACTGAGACTCACGCAGACCTCCATCCAAGACTACAGCGCCGGCTGACCATCACAAGCCTGATGAGCAGCCCAATTCTGTGAAACAGAACAGCAGCAGAACAACCACATGCCCCCAGCAGGGCTGTCGAGCTCGGGACCTGAGCAACAGAGAAGGACTCACACGCAGCACCCAACGCAATGAATAGCACACCAGACAACAACATGCAGAACAACACACTAAGTATCTGGCAAATCAACACAGGGAAATCTAACATTTCTCAACAGGCTTTCTTGCACACCGTCTCAATACACAACTGCGACAGCCTGATGATCCAGGGAACCATACATGCAACCCATCAACACTCTCACCATGGCCTCACATGCCTGGCGCGTAGCCTACCCAACAAAACACCATGACCGGAAAGACAAGGGGAAAACCACACGGGCAGTCACCCTAACAGTACAAAACTCAGTACTGACATGTGGGAACAGGTCAACTTCCCATCCCCGGATGTGGTCATACTGAGCCTTCAAACACCAGCAGGCACCATCATAGCCATCAACATATACAACGACCAGAATCACTATGACACCATGAAACTGACAGCAAGACGGATCAGCCAACTGGAACAGCACACACACACCAACACGCCCGGGACACCGCCTGTCACGCACATCTTCTGGGCTGCAGATTTTAACCGCCACAACCCGATGTGGGAACACACTGCAAGCTCGCACCTCATGACACAGCTATACCTAGATGCTGCAGCCCCCCTAATCAACACACTAACAGACTACCACATGCAGCAGCTCCTCCCCGGAGGAGAACCGACATTAGCAGCGCGAGGCACCGGCAACCACACCAGACAAGACAATGTTTTCGCCATGCCCAAACTAGCTGAGCTGCTACTTTCTTCTAAAACTCTCCCCCATTTCAAACCCCCAGCAACTGACCACTACCCAATCTTCACCAGGCTCAAGATCTCGGCCGAGAGCACGGAAGAACACCCATGGTGGAACTGGCAGGAACCAAACTGGGTAGAATTCTGAAAGCACCTACAAGAGGGACTTGGCTCGAGCAGCATATCCACCAAAAGGCTGCGCAACGACACAGAATTCAACAAGACCCTCACAGCAATGTTGACTAGCCTGCAGCAGCGCGGGGAGCTCACGTCCCACGGACTAAACCCAGCCTACTCTCCAAACGTTGGTGGACCAAGGAACTCTCGGAGCAGCATCATGCGGTGAGCAAACTAGCTTCTTGCACCTACCATTTCTACGCAACCCCGCAGCACCCCATTCACAGAGTACCGACTGGCAAGGAACTGGTACCACCAGAGCATCAAGACAGCAAAAACGGGACACTGGGATGCTTACCTGTCAGGGATTGACGCAGAGACTGTGTGGAAGTTCAGTTCCTATGTGAAAGGAGGCCCAACAGACGGTGGTTGTACAAGAGTACCACAGTTACAATACACTGACAAGCTACACCGCACACAGATAGCCGCGACCAACAGTGAGAAATGCAAAGTTCTCCACAGCGCCTTCTTCCCCACCCCCGGACCACACCCAAACGCAGACGGCCAGCACAAATACCCACCCCAGGCCTTTGAAAAATACCCACCCCAGGCCTTTGAAATGGGCACAATCACAAAGGATTTAGTAAGGGACGTGATAAAAACGCTGAAATGTTACAAAGCAGCAGGAGTAGACAACTTCCCAAATGAGGTATATACAGAGTGCAGCGAGCAGCTACTGCCCTACCTCCACCGTCTCTTTGAAGCCACCTTCACCCTTAAGATCTACCATGACACATGGAAGACCGCCAAGACTGTGGTACTGCAAAATCCAGACAAAAAGGACTACACCTTAGCCAACGCATACCGCCCCATCGCCCTGCTACCCTGCATCGCCAAGATCCTTGCAGCTTGCGTCACCCGTATCCTCACCACTCAGGCAGAATGCCTTGCCTTGATCTCTGACCACCACTTCCTGGGCCGACCAGGCCGCACCACCATGGACTTGCTGCACTTTGTTACCTCCACAATCAAAGCAGTGTGGAGGAAAGGTAAGGTTGCTTCAATCCTATTCCTCGATAACCAAGCAGCCTTCCCCAGCGTCACCCCCGAGCAGCTATTCCACAATATGCACAACCTAGGTTTCCCCAAGGACACGACAGACTGGATGAGCAGGAAAATGACTGGAAAAAGGTGATCCTGTGCTTTGACAACTACCAATCTGACCCATTCAACGTTTGCAGAGGGCTAGATCAGGGGTGCCCAACATCAGTCATATTGTATCAATGCTACAACTTGGGTGTGTTGAGCAGCGCAAACCCAGGTAAAGGAGTATACGCCACAGGGAACATCAACAACGTTGCATTCATTGCAGTTGGTTCCAACATTACGGCAACGCACAGCAAACTGCGAGACTATATGGTAAACAAAGGAGGGACCTTCCAATGGGCAGAGATGCACAACACACAATTCTCGCTGGAGAAGTTCGGCCTCAAGTGCATGCTCAAAGACCTTGTACCAGTGCTGGACCTGGAACAACACATCATCCAAGCCACCAAGTTGCACACTTTCCTAGGGCTGCAGATAGACCACCAACTCCGATGGACAGAGCAGATTGCATGAGCAGTCAGGAAAGGCCAGCGCTGGGTCATGTTATTCCAGCATATGTGCAGCTCCAAGAAAGGCATTAATTCCGCAATGGCAAAGAAACTATACCTAAGCATTGCCATTCCGAGTATGCTATACGCTGCTGACATTTTTCTCACACCCAGACACAGCCTCGACGGACGACAGGCAAAGGGCTCAACTGGACACATAAAGAGACTCACCACCATCCACTGTCAAGCTGCTATCATGATCACAGGAGCAATGATAACAACTGCCACCAACATCATGGAAGCCCATGCCAACCTACTGCCACTCCACCTCATCATAGACAACATCTGCCAACGAGCCACTGTACATCTCTGCATGCTCCCCAAGACACACCCACTTGCAACTTTCATCAATTGAGCAAGATGAACATACGTCAAGAGACACAAATCTGCACTTCACGAGCTGATGCACGCCTTCCAGCTAGACCCCTCAAACACCGAGACCATCATCCCAGCAAGGTTTCCCCCCCTCTGGAAGCCCTC